>CABFWO010003250.1:0-75010 GCA_902155825.1 Timema genevievae | reverse complement strand
GGGGGGGGGGGGGGGGAGGCTGACAATAGATCCTAGAGACCCAAATTCCATCAGGGGAACGGTAAAAACTAATTGAACAGTTGTGTATGGATTCATTTTTGTGCTATACGTTTTACTGCCCATTTTTGTCGTCCGAAATTTGCTCAAACTAATTCTAGAACAAATAGGTAAAAGCTTAAATTTGAAGAATATGAGTAATAAGAGAAAATGAAAATCACCTCCAGTGCACCCGGTTGGAATTGAATTCTTCTCTGCTGCGCTGGAGCCAGGTGTGCGAACGACCATCTTACTGGTTTTTTAAGCACCACGTCTTACTACCCATTCGGTTTATACGCTTATCTATTAATTAAGCAAGTGAGTTAGGAATGAGGGAGGTTGAATTTAGAGGAAGTGTACCCGCATTTGCGTGGAGAGAGAGAGTGGGTACCCTCCCTGTCATCTGCAGTCTAGTATATTGCGAGAGTAGCACCTTAGACCATGCGGCAGTCGAAGCGGTTCATCTTACTGTTCAAGGGAGCACTTTGTCACATTTAATTGGCGCTAAAATTTTGGTGTTGAGTTTTTGGGGGGCTGAGACTCGTTGAAGACGTCTAGAAATCCCGCGTTATTTAAGATGAGGTTTGTTCTTTCAAAATATGGGTCTAGCCAAATTATAGGTTCAAATTATTACCAATTCCATCTTGTCCTTGAAGTTAAATAAAACACCTTATATCTTGGGTTTATTAAAAAAATTTTTTAAATATATGAAATTAGCTCATATGCAAGGAGATATCAAGTGAAATGCTGGGAGCAAAGTAAATGGTTAGAAACATAGATATGACCATCCTCAAACAAATAAAGTCTTATATTAACAGGTTCACAACAAAATTTTTTATGATGTTTCAGATGTTTTGACGTTTTAGAGCTACTATTTCCATAATAAATATATTGCAGGGTCACAACAGAACATTCTATGATGTTTCAGGTATTTTAACGTTTTAGAGCTACTATTTCCATAGTAAATATATTGCAGGGTCACAACAAAACATTCTATGTTTCAGGTATTTTAACGTTTTAGAGCTACTATTTCCATAGTAAATATATTGCAGGGTCACAACAGAACATTCTATGATGTTTCAGGTATTTTAACGTTTTAGAGCTACTATTTCCATAATAAATATATTGCAGGGTCACATCAGAACATTCTATGATGTTTCAGATGTTTTGACGTTTTAGAGCTACTATTTCCATGATAAATATATTGCAGGATCACATCAGAACATTCTATGATGTTTCAGATGTTTTGACGTTTTAGAGCTACTATTTCCATAATAAATACATTGCAGGGTCACAATAGAACATTCTAAGGTAATTGAGAATTGTTTCAGAGTTTTTAAGGTTTCAGAGATACCATCAGACCCACTAAGAGGCGGGGGCAGGGGGGTCAAAATCCCCGGGGTCCAGGTGCCAGGGGGGCCCGGCTCGGCTTCGAGAATGTGTGTTCTAATTTTTAACGAAAATATACACGTTTTATTGAAACGGAAGAAAAGTGCAATATAATAAGAAATTAAAATTAAATTACACTAATTATCACTATTTAAACTTAAGTGGATGAGCCATAAACAAGATTAAAGGCTACCCCGTTAAGGCTATTGAAATGTTGGTGACCTAACGGAAGAAACGAAGTATCTTAAAGTGATACACAAGACAAACATTTCTAAATCTACTCTGCAGTACTTAAAAGTGCCCAACAAAATAACACAACTCAATATTGCAAATGTGTTGCTTTATGCACAATCTGCACATTCTCAGTTTATGTTGCTAAAGCAGAACGATCTTTTAGTGTGCTTATCAGAATAAAGAACTGCTTGAGATCAACAATGGGTTAAAAGAGACTAATTGATCTGGGAACACTATCCATTGAATCAAGACTTGCAAGGACATTGAATTTTGACTCCATCGTTCAAATCTTCGCTGATAGAAAAGCTCGAAAGGTGAATTTTAAATGACTCAGTTATACTCTAAGTTGTTAAGTCTTAACTAAATTGTTAAATTTAAAAAGAGAACCCGAGAAATAAAACAAACATACAAACAAAGCAAAAGGTAAGCCTTTTATTTAAAGTTCTTTCTTACCACTTTTCAATTTAAAATATGTGTTGTAAATGTGTGTATATTCGTTGTATGTCCGAAAAATTATCGTGCATAGTTGTACAGTAACTAAATTGTCTTGGGAGAATTTTCTTTAAATCGTTGTTAAAAATTATGTACTTTTTTTGTTATTTACATAACAATATACTCTCTGAAAAGTGCACAGCCTTTGAAGGGTTTTTTTTTGTGAGGGGTCTGAAAAGTTGCGCATTAGAGTAATGAAAAGGGGGCACCAACAAAATTATTTGCCCCCGGGCCCTTAGTGGCTCTCGACGGCACTGGATACCATTCCCATAAGAAATACACGGCATGGTCACAACAGAACATTCCAAGAATATTGAGAATTGCTTAAGTAGGCGGTGGCTTTAAGTGTTGCTATCCTAGGGTAAGCTAGGTTATAAGAAGGAATGTATTGATATAACTATGTGTTTAGAAAGTGCACGCAAAATCAAATCATTAAGTTACCAGGAGAGAGATTGTAAAATCACTAGGGATGTAGATAGCTCAGCAGTTGTGTATCGTGGTTCATATCTGGACAAGTTCCTCCTATTTACACACTTGGTTACAGTGCTGTAAACACTGTATGTGCCCTGATTAGCATCGCCCTGGAGGAGGGCCGTGCAGTGTATGGTTCCGTGGCAAGATTAACGATAACTTACACAAAATACAGGTTATATGTACCAGATGGTTTGAACCAAACGAGGCGAAATGCCGGCCTGCCTGCCTGCACTATGAAAGACCGCTGCAAAACAGTTCACTTGGAGGAGACCTAAATTAATTCTGTTACTTCAACCTAACTGAAATAATTCTGTTAGTCCCCGCAACAGTGAACAAGCTGACTAATACGTTAGTTTATTTGCACCGCGTGTTAATACCTGTTCAGGTTAAACGCTTAACACGTTAGTCTCGTCTGGTCTAGTTTGCTGCCGTCGAGGAGGTTGGGGCTCGAATCCCACCCAGTTGTACTAAAGTGTTTTTAACCTAAATGAAGTCCCACTCTCCCTCTACGCAAATACTGATACATTTTCTTCAAATTCTACCTTCATCATCCTTATACTTTTAGTGTGAGTATATAGATAGCCCTGACGGATTATTAAGACGTGGTTCACGTGGAAAGATCTGTTAGCTGGACCCAACCGAGTGAATTCTGCTGTATCGACCCAACTGAAATAATGATGCTATCTGATCCCTGGACATGATCGTTGTTGAATTGCGCTTCAGACTACCCAACTCATCTCTAAGAGACCTTGGTTTGAATCCTCGGTGTGATCGAATATTTTGTCTACATTCGCTATAACTGATTTTGAGTTCATCATAGGTTTCGGTCCCGACTCATTTTAAAGGCAAGTGAAAGCCACCGTTTTAACAATATATCCAAGCAAGTTATTTTAAGTTATTTTTCCAGATGAAATATTTCGATAGCTGAAAGATGAAAGAACGATTCCATGATAATAAAGTCCACACCTTTGTAAATAATATAGTTGAGCTTACTCTGTCAAGTGTTTATTGAGCAAGGACCAATCCCAGCTCTTCAGAATAAAGCAAACAAGTGTTCAGAGCTCTCTCCCGGGAGAATTGTGCGGCTGCACAGAGCACACGTTTAACAAAACACTGAGGGATATAATATTTATTTGTACATCACTTTACTTGAAATGCTTCCGTTTAACTGGTTTTCATGGTTTGGAAGATCTGTAGTCGTAGAGTCGGCTTTGAACCTTGGACCTTTTAGTTTAACGTGCTACAAACAAATTGATATGTTCTTGTCAATATCCAACACACAAGTCTATATTTTTACAAAGTAGAGTTGTTACCGGGCTGAAAAGTTTTTATTTTTTGTAGTAGTGCGCTTTAAGGCTGATGCTGGCTATCGATGAATTTTCAAATAGCGACCCAGTACTCTCTTGAATACCCGGTCGGGATTGAACCCTTGTCTCCCAGGTCTGAGATAAGTATAAGAGTGAGGAGGGTGTGATTTGGAGAAAGAATTAAAATAATTTTCGTGGTAGGGGGGAAAAGGAAGATACCTTGCCATCCCCGGTGCAACTTACCGGAATTCGAGGTTGAGTGCTGACCTCTCGGGCCAGAATCAGCCACCTCAGTCGAACACGCTGGCGCTGACCCTGTCACAGCTTATTTCAGTCGGTCAAGCGTCTGCCTACCCATATTTGAGTACCAATCTCGTTTACCCCAAAAAGAATAAAATGTGTTATTGAGGAATTGCATAAGTTCCTTTACGCTAGATGGTAGCTTGATGATCTGATATCTTGTTGTTATTGTTATCCTTTAATAAAGCCAAGATGAGCCGCTAATATAAGCATTCAACGTGTAAACAACAATAGTAATAATAATAAGAAGAGAAAGAAGAATGATAGTAAAAATAATATTAATAATAACAATAAGCCTAGTGGGAGGATGAAGGTGATCAACCTCCCGGGGGAATTGGGCTGTGTACAAACGAGCGATCCGATACCTTCACATCTGAACACTCAATCGGAGAGGTGGGGTTCAGATACTTCCCTTTCACTTCTGACCCCCCCNTCTGTGACGCGCCTGCGCAGAATGTTTGGGAGACTCCACCACCGAAGCTGGGCGTTGACCGAATAATATAATCTAAATATCAGGTGTTTCTACTTCACACAACTAACGACTCACATCGCTAAGAAGTTTCGGGTGGGCCAACTAAATATAACCCACACTGAGATGAGGCTATCAGATATGTACAATATATTATATGGGACATCGCGGTGGCCTAGGGTAGGCGACGAAGTCATTAGTTCAATCCTGGGTGGTGCCTAAGAAAGTTTATAATTTGTTTCGGTACATCCCTCCAACTATTCACTGTATCCGTTGGCGCTAGTGTCGGGTGTTTTGAGTGGATCAGTGTAAAGGGCCTACAATTTAAATACAGCTGAAAAGAATTTAAAATTTATAAATCTTTTATTTTCTTAGATTTTGAAGGTAAAAAAAAATTCTTAATTGGACTTTACATTAATAGATAGTAAAAAATTGTTTTATTTTTGTTTTAAAAATTATATTTAAATTTTTCTAAGAGGAAAATTTCAATTTACAAATTTATTCAAAAGTGGTTGCTCTGCATTTTAAAAGAAACTATAATTATTATCCTGTAGATATCTATAAGTGACCTTTCTCACATTGGTAGGCACGCGGATTAAGTAAGCATATGTATCTCCTGGTCTGATCTTCCGACGACTTAGAAAGTTTGGCGATAGAAATTCATTCAGGTTTAATTACGGTGATTTTTCCTAAATTGTTTGCTACCCTCTCTCCACGCAAATTTGGGTACATTTCCTTTAAAATGTACATCTCTTCTTCAACTCTCCCACCCTCATTATTGTAAATTTTAGGGTTGGCCGGACGCCTTGTAAAAGGGCGTTCCAAAATAGTTGCAATGTGGTTTCTTCCATAAATAATTCGTTAAATTCCTAATTGTTTACATAATTTTAAGAATACGTATTGTAAAATTCCTGAGCATTGTATTATTCACTAACCTTACTTTGATCATTGATGGGTGGACAGGACAGGTTTGTGTAGTATTTCGGGTTTTCAAGGGTTCTGAGCTCTCAACGTACACGTTGGGTACCCGAACTAAGCCGTTATCTCTGTTCTGAGTGTCTGGCACGTGTGAGACGACGTGTAGGATGTGTACCGGGAGTGGTAGGTCATGTGGGCGGACATATAGCACCTCTCTATTATTGTCTATCTCCGAAAACCCTCAGCTCTAGTGGGACATCATGGCTACAAGACATATACCCCACCCACCCCCCATTTACATGGGGACCTCGCATCACTAGATCATTAAGAGGGGAATAACCGTTTTCAAGCGCTTTAAGTTGACTTCAGTTAAACAAGACTAGTGGAATCATTTCAAGACGATATACAGTGTGATATTTTGGCAGTCTAAGAGAAAAAAATTATTTGAGTAAAAGTATAACATCTTTCATTGTTTTTTGGAGGCCTATTACTCATAAAATACACAAAGAAGACAATAAAAAATATACATAATAGTTATTAAACCACACAATTGCTCATTAAAAATTACAATAGATTACAAATAGATTGATTAGATGTTAACACTTGGCATTCAGTTTTACTTTTATATTATTATTGATAAGGCTTAGTTATTGTAAAACGTAATGGGTGTGGAGGTGGGGGGATAATTGGTAATTGTAAATGTAAAAGGAAAACAGACTTATTCAAATTCACTACTGTCGGTACACTCTTCTAATAAGTCCTCTGATGTGTCATCTGAAACATCATTTCTTTCTTTTAGTGCTGGATTTATTTCACTTGAGGTTTCTAATAAATTTAACACGTCATTGCTGATTTTTCCATTTTTAGTTTTAGGAGTTGCAAGCAAACTAGCAATAAATGGGTCTTAGGTGATGAGTAATCTATTAAGTCAGTATTTGTATTAACTCTGGAAATTTTTCTTTCAAATAGTTTCCTGTATTACTTGTGTTTATTTCTTGTCTCTTGAGATTCTTCGGAAAATTGTCCAATCAGCAAAACCCAAGAAGCAATAATATCCTTTCCATGGACTTACGGGCATTAGATACCAAGAGAACTCTCTGAGGTATAGGTCTTGCGTATCCCAAGTGTACGCATCAAACTTTTCCACATTTATTTTAAAACAGCCATTTAAACTTTCTTAAATGACATGAAATCTTTTGACTAATTCTAGATTCCCCCCTGTTAGTTTTGCAGAATTCTCCGCATTCCTAAAAAACTTCCGAGCCGTGTTGCCGTCATTCGTGTTCCCAGTTTGCTGTTTAGGCATATCTATAAGCAAACCCAACTCACAACTTTTTATTTCTTTTCTGATCCTCTAGCTTGCCATGATTTTATTTCTAAACGATAAGAAATGTGAAGAATACATTCAAATAATTGAATCCACTTAGTCCAGGAATGTAGATGTGATAATCCAAAAGAAAGGAAATATTTGTTCACTTCCTTTTTACTTTCTCGCTATATCTTACAGGAAGTATTGTGATCACCAAAAAAAAAAATCAAACTCGAGATTTTGATGAATCTCGACGTTTCATGACCCCCCGAATCCGAAAAATTGGTATTGGAATTTCTGTCTGTCTGTCTGTACCTCCAACTAGAGCCTAAACTATTTTACCGATTGGGCTAAAACTTAGTATCTAGGGTTTTCATAGGAATGGGATATCCAACCCTAAAATTAAGAGTAGTTTACTGAAGGGCAAAAAGAGAAAAAGTCGATTTTCTCAAAATCGGCTCTAACGATTTTGATTAAAATTCGTATCAAGGCGTTGACTAAGATTATAAATAAACTGTCTATTTTCATTTTTCCATGAAGATGACTTTTAGGGTACTTTACAAAAGTGGAATTTTCTGTATCTCCGCAACTATTTGAAATACTAAATAACTTATCATTGCAAAATTGTATTACTATTAAAAATAAAAAACTTTTACATGGAATATATTTTTATAAAACCAACAGTTTCTGAGATATTGGCAAATATATTAATACAATTTTGGGAGCTTTAGTTGTAAAGAGATACTAAAGTCTTAACGCAATAATTCACCAATGCCATAGAGTAATTAAATATAACTAAGTATCTCAAAAAGTTTATGTTATTTGTCCTTAAACCGCTTAGGAAAAATGTTTGTACAAAAATGATATATCTCCATTTCAGACTCAATAGTCAATATTTACATTTTTTATTGGTCAAAATTTATAAATGAGGAATTTAATAGCAATGACAATGGATGACATGATGATGTGCAGCACCTAATAAAATGTCGAAAATTTTAACCGGAAGTCGAAATTTTAATATGAAGTGTTGACCCTTGTGGACCCAATATTGATATTTTATCGGCCCAAACATAAAAATGAGGACATTAATTCTTTAGACATAAATTTAAAAAATTTAAAACCGGGACTTTAAAAATGTTTTACATAAATATAGTGCAATTTATGCTTGGGTTTGCTAGTGTATATTATTTCGTTTCACATGTATTACGAGTTTTGAGTAAATATCTCAATTTTTAAACAATAGAGCGAGAAAGTCCGTGCGGAGTTCCGTACCATTTATTTTATATTGTATTCACATTGTTCATTTCGCTTGCTTTAGCTCCACACAAGTAACATGTTTGTGTTGAGGCACATTATGTGGCGGCATTGCAGACCTTACCATCTATCATGCAAAATATCAATGTAGACTTTACAGTAACTTGCGTGCCATTAACAAGTGTTTTGGAAGACGAAAGTGTTGCGATTTGTCTCTCAATTGTCCTAACTTCTGTGGATATCACATCTACTGATTCCTTGGCAAAAATAAATTTGATGGGGCGACAGTGTCTGGTCGAAGATGAAGCAGGATTTGCCATAGTATGGTTTTATTAGATTCCTCAGTACCTGAGTAAATCTATATAGGTACCATAGAAATGCTAAATAAACTTTCATCGATAAAATACTCTTTAGAAAACTGTTGTCGGTATCTATTTTGATGTGACCAATTGCAACCCCATTTTATGATTGTGTCGAGAGTACTATTCTCGGGCAAACACAAACTCTCTAGTACTTGATTAACGTTAAATAACCGTGATACTGTGTGGTAAATCAGCGATTGGAGTGGTATTTCGGCTGTTATTTCTGTTATGGTAACTCCAGGAGAATAACATAACTGTTTAGCTTCCTTAACCTTGTAATAAGGTGGATATAATTTACAATTTAAGTCTTTGGCTGGTTGGCGTATTAGGTTGTACTGGCGTGTTGAAATATTGGCATTCACTATTAAAGCAAGTGCTTGATCGGCAGATAGTAAAGTTGGCTTTTGATGTAAAAACTTGCTTACCTTTTTGACTGTGGTACCTCTTTTTGGAGATGCGAAACCGAGCTCTCTAACTATAGTTGTGGAGTACCTTTTCCGTTCCTTCCGTAGTTTCATTTCTATGGCCATCAACAGTTCATCATGACTGGTTGAGTCTATAAGGCTTTTTACTTTTAGTGATCTAATCTTAGTACCACAGCTACTAAAAAGCTTTTTAGGCCTATCAGGCCTGTTAATGGTACCATCTTGTGTTGAAGTACTTGGGACAGCATGAAATACAACCGCAGGAAATGTAATATCTCCTTGAAGCCAGGAGGAATAGTCATTCAGGAACCGCTCTCGATGTATTGACCCTTTATCCCATCTCTTTTCAATTTTTTGACAAAAACTCCTAATTGTTGGTTTAATACATTTTAGAGCAGTTTCAGAAAACGATAAATTGTTCAATTCTTGCAAAATGAAAGCTAACATGGTTTCAAATCTCGAATTCTTCGAATTTTCCACCCATATGTAAAATAAGGACTTGCGATTAATTGGAGCAGTCGTTCTGTGAATAATGAAACAAATTTGAGTGCGCAAATTTGCGCAAAACTTTTTTGTTTTGAATATATTAAGGAACTAGCTTTAATTTTTATACATCAGCCACCCTATATAGAGTGGTATATTATACTAAAACCTACTTATGATTTTTTTGATTTTTTTTTTAACTTTTATATTAAGTGAAAATTACTCACGTTATCAAAAGTTGTCTCTGGCTCAGTAAAATATAATGTTGAAAAAATAAATCACTTAATATTAAGTTAAAACAATGAAAATAATAACTCTAAAATAGATAGAGCACTTGAGAACACGGAGGACGTACACCGGTCTAGTGAACTAAAAGGACTGAACAGTGAGTTTGGGCTGCGCATGACAAGTGCAAGTAAAGACATGTTCGGGCACATTCCAAATCACACTGACACACACTAGGGAGGTTCTACTATTGAATACAAACATAGTTTCACTCTTTCGGTTCTGTTGAAAAATTGTGGGTTTTTATTCAGCTAGGTTGCTGAAATATCACACTGTGCGATGTAGAGAAACTAAAAAGACAACAGCTATAGGAACTACAAATACAGTAAAAAGGAAAACTATTGGAAGGTATAGCTAGGGGAGTGTCTTTAAGACACTAGGTGAACTACTTGCGAACAGTGGCTAGGTGAACTACCTGCAAACAGTAGCTAGGTGAACTACTTGCGAACGGTGGCTAGGTGAACTACCTGCAAACAGTAGCTAAGTGAACTACTTGCGAACAGTAGCTAGGTGAACTACTTGCGAACAGTGGCTAGGTGAACTACCTGCAAACAGTAGCTAGGTGAACTACTTGCAAACGGTGGCTAGGTGAACTACCTGCAAACAGTAGCTAGGTGAACTACTTGCAAACAGTAGCTAAGTGAACTACTTGCAAACGGTGGCTAGGTGAACTACCTGCAAACAGTAGCTAAGTGAACTACTTGCGAACAGTAGCTAGGTGAACTACTTGCGAACAGTGGCTAGGTGAACTACCTGCAAACAGTAGCTAGGTGAACTACTTGCAAACGGTGGCTAGGTGAACTACCTGCAAACAGTAGCTAGGTGAACTACTTGCAAACAGTAGCTAGGTGAACTACTTGCAAACGGTGGCTAGGTGAACTACCTGCAAACAGTAGCTAGGTGAACTACTTGCAAACAGTAGCTAAGTGAACTACTTGCAAACGGTGGCTAGGTGAACTACCTGCAAACAGTAGCTAAGTGAACTACTTGCGAACAGTAGCTAGGTGAACTACTTGCGAACAGTGGCTAGGTGAACTACCTGCAAACAGTAGCTAGGTGAACTACTTGCAAACAGTAGCTAGGTGAACTACTTGCAAACAGTAGCTAGGTGAACTACTTGCAAACGATAACTAGGTGAACAACTTGCAAACAGTAACTAGGTGAACTACTTGCAAACAGTAGCTAGGTGAACTACCTGCAAACAGTAACTAGGTGAACAACTTGCAAACAGTAACTAGGTGAACTATTTGCAAACAATAACTAGGTGAACAACTTGCAAACAGTAACTAGGTGAACTACTTGCAAACAGTAACTAGGTGAACTACTTGCAAACAGTAGCTAGGTGAACTACCTGCAAACAGTAACTAGGTGAACTAATTGCAAACAGTAGCTAGGTGAACTACCTGCAAACAGTGGCTAGGTGAAATACTTGCAAACAGTAACTAGGTGAACAACTTGCAAACGGTGGCTAGGTGAACTACCTGCAAACAGTGGCTAGGTGAACTACTTGCAAACAGTGGCTAGGTGAACTACTTGTAAACAGTAACTAGGGGAACTACTTACAAACGATAGCTAGGTGAACTACTTGCAAACAGTAGCTAGGAGAATTAATTGAATACATTAACTAGGGAATTTACTTACTTTAAGAAAGTAACAAGGGGAATTAGTTAAAGAAGGTAGTTAAAAGTACTTGTTTTGTAGTAAAGTAATAACACTAGCTATTTGTGACAAACAACCTTTGATACAAAAATGCAGTTCTAAAAATAATTTTAAAAGGTAATTTCCCTAAAAAAACAAAACTTTTACCTCAAGAGCTAAGAAAAATAAACTGTTAGGTAAGCTCTGTTTGGCGAGCACACACTTGTTAGATCATTGAATTATCATTCTCAGCATGCCTGTTATGTAACGTGAAATACGATTGGACGATAAGAAGATGAGAGTAGAATGGACCTTGCTTCAAGATGAGAGTGACCCAGAGATCAGCGGGAAGTCTATAAATAGGTGTGGCACAAGGTTTTCACGTTCTGTAATAAAATAACAATTTCAGTTATCTGGATGATAAGTTCAAAGTAGAGGTAATAATATAATTTGTAATCTAGCTCCAGTCATTTTAATAGACCTCTTCGTGTAGTAACATTACTACCTTCACATCGTGCGTGCAAGTTACTGTACAAGGTCGATTCAATTCTCGAGTCTTCCTTCGCCACGTGTGAATCAAAATAAAACAGTATGTTGGTCGATTGATGGGGCTGATCATAAACTGGATTTTTATTCGTCGAGCAATGAAGGGAAGAATGACGTGGAGTCTCATTGGTCGAGCAATAGAGGGATAGATGAGCTGGTGTCTTATATTGTCGAACAATAGAGGGATAGATGGGTTGGTGTCTTATATTGTCGAACAATAGAGGGATAGATGAGCTGGTGTCTTATATTGTCGAACAATAGAGGGATAGATGGGTTGGTGTCTTATATTGTCGAACAATAGAGGGATAGATGAGCTGGTGTCTTATATTGTCGAACAATAGAGGGATAGATGAGTTGGTGTCTTATATTGTCGAACAATAGAGGGATAGATGAGCTGGTGTCTTATATTGTCGAACAATAGAGGGATAGATGAGCTGGTGTCATATATTGTCGAACAATAGAGGGATAGATGAGCTGGTGTCTTATATTGTCGAACAATAGAGGGATAGATGGGTTGGTATCTTATATTGTCGAACAATAGAGGGATGGAAGAACTGGTATCTTATATTGGTTGAACAATAGAAGGATAAATGGCCTGGTGTCTTATTGGTCGAGCAATTGAGCGTGTCTTCGTGGCTGATTATTGGCTAATTTACTAATCGGTTTTATTATTCGTCCAGACCCCGCTGTATTTAAAAATGTATTTTTTGTAAAGACACACTTAACTACGTGTTGTGTTGAAAATACACAGTTAAATAAATGTGTATTGTGAAAAGACATATCTACATGTGCATTGTTGTATAGACACAGTTAACTATATATGATATTATAAAGACTCAGTTAACAATGTATGGCGTTTTAAAAACTAAGGCTGTAGCCAGGTTTACATTTGCTACAGACAAAGAACTCCTGATATTAAATTATTCTATGAGCTATATGGAGTTTATTTTTATGATAATTAATGGCAAGGATTAAATACTTAAGTACTATCAATTTGTTTAACATTTGTTTATAGAGCCGCCTCCCTGCAAGTTCAATAACGTTACATTTGACCCGGGCTACGGCCGTGTTTTAAATTCAGTGATTTATGTATCGTATTGTAAAGACTCAGGTTACTATGAACGAATCCGACCCCTTGGCTTAGTCGGTAGCGTGTCTGTCTACTGAGCTAAGGGTCCCAGGTTCGATTCCTGGAATGGCCAAAAAATATAATTGGTGAAATGTGGGTTTACCCGTTCACAGTGATGAATTAACGTCCGGGGCTAGATGTTATGTCTGTTATAGATTTGAGTTAGTTTATAAGTCGTGTGCTGACATAATCAGTAAGTTTAGAAAGTGAACGTTAAATACCTCAAATAAATACAATAAATAATATATATGACTGATGTTGTAAAGACACAGCTTGCTGTATTCTCGTCTCGCCCAAGCCTGGCGGTTGTAACAATAAGGCTGGTTACTATGTACACAGCATCGCCAGGCTTATTTGGGAGTTTAACCTTCAATCTCTTAACGACTTTTGTCTACCTTTCTGACTTCTCTTTGTTTTTGAATGTTATTTCTAACCTACGCGGCACTCTCATGACGTTTGTTTTCTAGAACGCTATAAACATAGTCCGATCTATTTTTCTGCATTTTCAAACTTTAGGTCATCTTTGCCTGGACAATATCACTCCAGCTTACTATAATAAAACAAGCAAGTGATGGATTTAAAGTGGTTTCCATTATTTTACTCGCTATGGACGTACACAGATATGTATATTGGTGCAGTCTACATTTTTATTTTGTTTTAAATCAAATAAAATAGAAGATGATAACTCAATTTATTAATCAAAATATAAATAATCATATAAATTATTAAACCATCTCATGACGTATTATTAAATGTTTCAAATAATTTTTGCACGTAATTCTAACGGGATTGTAAAAGTAAAAATTCATGCCATGTTGCGCAAAACATTTAATAAAATAAAGATCAATTAAAGCAATAACTAAAAAATGTTAAAATGGAAACGCCTAGGCTGCAAACTTAATCAATAATAATTTGATCTGTAGATATGTCCACATCACTACTATTCAATAATGATATTCCATTTACTCTATCATTTGACATAATATTTATCATATAAGTCTTCAGTCGTCTTAGTGTCTAGAAGGATATTTCGCTTATACAGGTGGTTATTGGCAATGTACTGTATTAAAAAAACCAAAAACTTTTTAGCAAGGAAATTTTCTTCATACAAAACGTATGGTCAATTTGCCTTTATTTCCAATTGCTTTCATTCCACGATTTTAGTTCTTCAAGGAAAATATTTTCTTGGAAATTACTTTCATGCTGAGAAATCTTTGCTATCATAACTACTGTAATTTGTATTTAATAAACAAGATAAACATGGCAATATATAATTATGCTACTCTCTGTAGGTCTCTGTAGGATTTGCACGGTTAAACTATTCGTAAACGGTAAAAATATCGTCTTTCTACATAACTTCTAAAAATTTGATGCTAAATTAATGCTTTATACTGCGACCGTTTAGTAATCGAGGTAATTTATTTATTCTTCTTCCAAACGTGAATAGAGTATTTGAAGCCTTTAAAAAAAATTATTTTAATTCACTCTAAGAATTTAATTTGATTTCACCTAAAACTTGAACAACATATTATAGTCTTGATAAGGCACTGATTCTTTTAAATCGATATTAATCGTCTGTAAATATAAACTTAATGTTTTTGCTATGGAAAAAATCTACTTAACTGTTATTATAGATATTGTAAAATTGAATTTTGAAATCGCAATATTTAAAACAGAAGCTTGTAAAGAATCGTAGCCCTGTTATTCCATTGAACTAGTTCTTCTTATGACCGCTGGATTGCATAATTGCATCAAATAATTCAACAATTACAGTAACTGCATCGTCTTCCAGTCCACCTTAGGAAACACATCCGAACCAGCGTTTTTTTTATGAACAATATTTTAGGATGTTGATTTTTAAAACTTTTTGTATCTTTCGTGTATTGAAGAAGTAATTGAGTTTCTCAATTAATTTAATGGTTGATGATTTCGGGTATATTGCACACATCGAAAATAGCATAATTTAATTAATGTGTACTAGGACGCACATAGAGTACAAAGCAATATTCGTGAGATTGGGCATCCTGAATTTAGCCATTAATTGTATGGGCACCATCTTATCTTTATCCCCTTCAAAAAATAAATTAAAATAGAATGATTTTAAAGAGTCTATCAAATGTGCGACCAAAGATTTCCCAGTTGAGCTCACTATAGAGATAAATTGTAGGATTTTTGTTTTTAATAATATCGTTTTATTTGAACCAAACTGCTAAAAAAAAAAAGATTTGAGTTCAGCAGCATCAGTTGTTTCAGTTTATAATATATTTGAAAATTCATTATTATTTATACGTTTCAGTATATTTTGTAAACTAATTGAATTTACATAGAAAAAAATCATTCTGCGTTCTTCAGCTTATGTATGAATATCTACCTCAGTATTGCATTTTTTTTAAATTCTTTATCTTCTTATTCAATATAATAGTCTCAACAAAGTTCGGACATTTTCTTAAATTTAACAAATCTTAGTCAATATGGCTTCGTAGTTAAATTCATTGTTTCCATAAAATATCACGATTTTGATTGTGTTTGTTAAATTTCTTGGAATTTATTTTATTAATGTCCAGCATTTTGTCAATTAGTAGCACTTTATTTTCTTTAAAAGGTTTTAAACTCGTTACTATCTCTAGACTTTTCTGTAATATTGTGTACTGCAGTCATCTGCATATAGAAAATTCAAACTTTCTACAGTAACGAAAAATGTGTTGTTTCTACTAGACAGTTTCCAATCCCTATTTTAAAATTCCAAACTTTTAAGCTTTCGTGGTTATTATGAGGTGGTCTTTTTCCAAACTTGGCCAATTTAAATTTTCTCACATGCCAAAAAGGAGATTTTATAATAAATTTGGAAAGCTACTATAACTTCCCCCTCCTCACTTTTTCAGGCCACTTTATAAATAGTTATTATTTAGCACTTAATATGTTATTAGAGTAAATCCTCTACAATTTTGTCAAATTTAAATTTTCTGTCTTACCTAACATATTTTTTCTTTTTTACTTAACCTTCCTCCTTCCCCGCTCCTTTCATAATGACTACATTTAAAATCTTTAATCTTTTATAGTTATATGGCGTGGTTTTATACCTTCTTGTCGAATTTCAGTTTTCTAACACATTGAGAAATAGTTGTTCACCATTAGTTTTTGAAATTTTGAACCTTCAACACCTTTTCTCTAATTAACTTTTAAAAATTTCATATTCTAAGACTTATTTGGTTATTTGGAGTTACCTCTTTACCTGTCTGCAAAATGTTTGTTCAATACCACATTTAAAATCTGTTTTTTTCTAACCATAGAGCCTCATTTTGAAGTTTCCCAATCTTAGATTTTTCTGTTTATTTGGGGAAATCCCACTACCTTCCTGCCAAGCAAAATGTCAAGCTTCCAGGCTCAGAAGTTTAGGAAATACTGTGATGGGTGATTAAGTGTGTCCCACACCTTTTTGCCCCTCTCCACGCTCTTAGGGGCAGAAATTAGAAAAGCCGTGAAAGTTCTCAATCAATTCAAAAAAGAAACCTTCATTTTAAATTTCAAGGTTTTATGTCCGCTGGTTCAAAATATACATCAGTGAATTTTGAAAACTTTCAACCCATGTTCTTCCTCTTTGAGGCCAAATTTCAAAATTTAAGACTTATCTGGTTATCTGGAGTTGTCTTTCTACCTGCCTGCCAAATTTAGATTTTCTGCGGCACTTGGTAGTTATTTTTTTATGTTAACTCCACCCCCTCCCCGTATATTTTCTGTAGTCCCATTTAAAAATTTAAGGTTTTCAGACCGGTATGAATATTTGGAATGATCCTCTTACCTCCCAGCTGAATTTTAATTTTCTACCTCATCTAAAAAGTTATTTTCTAATTAAATCTCATGGCCCACAGTTCTCGGAGCCTCTTTTTGATGTTTTTAGAATTTTCTGATTATATGGGGAAATCCCTCTAGCTTCCTGCCAAATTCCAGTTTTCCGGCTCATCTGAAAACGAGTTTTCTTTTAAGGACAGGTCTACTCTCTCAGTCTATCTATCTATCTAAATATATATATTTATATATATATATATATATTGAATATAGATTTAATATAGCCCTTAAGTAAGTTTTTCTCAGAAAAACAAACATATCATCTTAATAATAAACACTGCTCATATATACATTTTAAATAAAGTTATTCAACTATTTTGAACAATTTTCAAATTTTGAAAAATCAATTAATTTGTAACCAACTTCAAACTATTTTTAAACCGAAAATATAAAAACATATTCTTATTTATGATGAAAATAAACCCCATACATCCATTTTAACTTAATCTTGAAGGCCATTTTTGAAAAATTTCAAACTTTCTAAAATTTGTCACAATCAAACTGTCTTTAAATTTATTTTTTAAAATGAACATACATTAGTATGTAAAATAGACTCCAGATTACACTTTATGAACAAACTCGATGTAGCTAATCTTTAAAAATTCAAATTAAAAAAAATTATTAATAAGTAAACTATCCTTAATTTAAGAGCTAAGGTCGAAATAAAATAAGATCCCATATAATATCTAAATATTAAGTTTGAATGAAAGTAATCAAACCATTTCAGATCTGTGGCCAGGGGCAGATAGATAAATAGGCAGACATAGAGACAAACAAAATGGTAAAATCCACTTTTGTGGGTTCGGGGGAACATACAACGTAAATATTCATAATAAACCCGAGGTCAAAAAATTATTATCTATTACAGTACTTTTTATTTAGATAAGAAAGTAGAAATGAATTGAAAATATGAATAATTATTATTAGACTTTATTATTACTAAATTACTGTTTAAATAGCACACCTAACATTAATAACATTTATAACTTTAATTTCCTGTTTTAGCTTAGATTCATAATGAATACATGTTATATTTTGTATTAAGTTTTATTAAAAATATTTTTTAAATTCTTCTTCTTTAACAAAGTCTCTGTATAGATATAGGTCTAATCTCAATTTAATCATTATTTGTATGCTTTCAGCGCTAAGCTGTTTATCTTCAGTATATTAGAATAAATTAAAATAAATATGGTTGTTATCATATTAACGGAATTATGGAAAGTATAGCTTTATGCTTCAAAAATATAGGACTGATAACTAATTATGCTTAATTGCATACATTAAATTTAAGTCTTCACCGGTAGGCAAGCGGACTATATGCCAAGCTCATCTAGCCTATGTAGTTTGCTGGTGGTGGAGACCTAATTTCCGAAATGGTTTCCCACACTCCCTTCACGAAGATTAGGATATATTTCTTATGAAGCCTACCTTTCTCACCCATACTCTTTCAACGAAATTAAATGTTGAGAGCTAAAAGTCTGGTAGTAAAACACGACGCAAAAAAAAGTTTTAATCATGGAAGTAAAACAAATTAATACTGCGCTGATGGTAACAGTTCTCACGGCTACCAAGTTCTTGAGTCTGATGACTCGTACTAAGTGGACTTAATTAAAAAGTAGCGATGTTACAGATGTTTTACACTGTTTAGCAAATAATTGATGAAGATAATTAATTTAGACTTCTATAAAGCTAGTCGGTGTACTCATCTGAACTCATCTCCAAGTTTTACAGTCACTGTTTTTTGAGTACGCAACTACCTGTGTTTTTCCATGCTTTCCAGAAGTAAAATAAATTTTTCTAGACACTTTAGAGAGTAATACATACATACATACGTGCATACGTGCATACGTGCATACATACATACGTACATACGTACATGAGTACATGCGTACATGCGTACATGCGTACATGCGTACATGCGTACATGCGTACATGCGTACATACGTACATGCGTACATGCGTACATGCGTACATACGTACATACGTACATACATACATACATACATACATACATACACACATACATACATACACACACACACACACATTACATACATACATACATACATACATACATACATACATACATACATACATACACACATACACACACATACATACATACATACATACACACACATATATATACATAACGCCGTTCCCTTACGGGGTAGGCAAGACAGTGTGCATATAGCTCAAAAACATTAATTTCGTACTTATCCATCCTCACTAACTTCCTCCACACAACCCTTTCCTTGTATACTCCCTTCACTTCAACAACATCCGTACACAGTCATACATGCACTCTTATTCTTAAAACTCTTAATGTTTCTCTTAGTTTTGGATACCTTATAAGAAGATACATTCTGCTTGTGGCCACATTCAAACGATGTAATGCTTCCGGCAAGTCACTTTCATTCTCAGCTATTAATACGGCATCATCTGCATTGAATAGCACTCTCACATTCACGTTGTTCATTTGTAGATCGACCACGTCCTCACAAGCATCCCTCATACACTTAGCCATAAATACACTAAACAACTATGGAGATATAGCACAACCTTGTGGTAGCACCCGGTTCAATGTCAAACAATCCGCTCAAAGCTCCATCCACCCTAACGCAAGCTTTACTTGCATCATACACCACCTTAACTGCATTTGCTAACCATGCATCTAAACCATATTCTCTCAGAACATTCCATAACATACTTCTATTCACCTGATAGTACGCCTGCTCCAGATCAACGAATGCACAATAAATTTTCTTCCTATTTCCATACAACTATCAATCACTTGTTGCAATGCAAATATGTGGTTCATGCAACCTATATCTGGCATGAAACCACATTGCACACCTCAAATCTTTTCCGTGCATTTTTCAAGCACCCTCTCAAATAAAGCTCTATCAAAAACTTTGCCTTAAATATTGAACAAACTAATAGCCCTATAATCCTTACAACCACTCTTTACTTTTACTGCCTTTGTCTTTGTACAAACGAACAGTGACAGCTTTCTTCCAGTAATTAGGAAGAGTCGAAATCCCAGCAAACACATCGAACAATTAAATTTCATTTGCCATAAAAGTGACTCATATAAAGTTATGGCATTGGTGTTTGGAACAGGATTTGACCTAGTTAGGGAAATGTATGCAGTTGTTCACAGCCCAACGTTTTGAAGATAAAAACGAGAGGGATAGGGGTATTTAGAAAATGTATTCGAATTAGCGTGCTTACTTCTTCAGTTCACTTTTCCTTCTATGTAAAGGCCTACGATTTAAAGCTTGCAGTTTAATTGTCCAAATTTCCAAATATTTCAGTTTTTTTTTTTTTTTGTGAAATTTCCTGTATTTACTGGACTCTCCCGATTTCTACAGTGCGTGGCAACCCTGAGTCCCAAACAAACAGTTTTTCGAGCTACGTTTCAAACACTCAATGCTCGTTAAACATAAGCTGTCCGCCGTGGGGAGGTTCAATTACCTACATCGGTGGACACGTGGGTCTCGTCTGATATGGTTTGCCGGTGATGATTAAAACCCAGCTGGGTGTACTGAGGTGTTGTTTTCTAAATGGCCTCCCACTCTTCCTCTAGGAAAATGCTGGCACACCTCCTCTAAATTATTCATGCCTCATCCCTACTCTAATAATGTAAATTATGTGGGTTTCCCGGAAGGGTGACAAGATGTGATGTACAGGTAAGACAGTTAATATTGTTTTGGCCCGTGTATGGGATGAAAGCTGAGTCCCCTTGCCATACTATGGCAATACAGTACAGAACAGATGACACAGAAAGGAAAGTAGGTACAGGAGGATTAAAAACGTGCATTAGTATTGAACATTTCGTGTTAGTTTAAGAACTTGGATTTGTATGAATGGCGATAAAAGGTTACTGCACAGTGACAGTCTTAAATTGATATGTGTTTCTGTCTTGTGTATCTTTATTCTGGGATAAGACTTTACTGGCTAGCTTGGTATTTTTTCACGGTCTAGTATAAGCATAATAGATCATCAATGCAGCTCTATTATTGTTGCTAGGGCAAGGCCGGCTTGATGGGACTGTTAATAAATTGTTTCCTCCCATTCAGTATCAAACTTTCCCTATAAGGCACATTATATTATTGTGTGCGTGTTTGCTCAAATGGATAGTGAGGGGGAGGTAATATTTTACTAGCAAGCCACTTTAAGCCACTTTAAGCCAAGTTTACCCTCGTAAGCCACCCATAAAATGTAAGCCCATATAAAAGGTAAGCCCATGTATATTTGTTTGTTTATAAATTAATAAAATATCCGACCGAGTTTCATCTTAAGTTAACATTTAGAAAAAGTAGCTTTTCGATACTAAAAATAGGGTAATCCATGATTTATTTCACGTAATGATAATACATCAGATAATGTATTTCGAGACTTATATTTTTAAACACGATTCCTCATCAAAATTACCCATAACCGAGGTACTATATTATATATCCCAGCCCTGCGTGCAAAACATCTAGCTCCTAATTCCTGATAGCACGCAACAGCTTCAGTCCTGTACACATGAGCAATTGTTTTAATACTTGACTCGGCCCGGAAACTTGTAGAAACGAAACAAAAGAGGCAACAATCATGTAAATATATTTAAAGTGATTGCCAGCATTTGGCACAGTAACTATTTTTAAGCCTTAGACTAAGCATGGTTGGTGGTGTACAAAAAATTGCCATCTTTTTAGAAAAAATAGAAGAAACTAGAAGCAACTTTTCACTCGTTTTGATATCTTTTAAATTATGTAATATTTTATTTAAATCCATAAGCGAACTAAACCAAAAACGAACATAATAGGTTGACGCTAACAATGATAAAGGCGTACTGCCAATGTTCAGGAATACATTTAACATGATTATTTAATTTTTTCAACTAATTAAATAAAAAAGGACATGTTTTATCACTACACAAATAGGTTAAATATGTTTAGTTCGTGGTTTGTTTGTTTTTCCTCTGCTTACGATGAATTTCAAAATATTTCTACTGCGCGTGCGTCTGCTTATTCTCAAACTTTGTGTTGAAAAATAAGATGGTACTCATTCTCAAATTCCACATAAGTTTTCGCGATTGCTACAATCCTTGCTGAAAGCAGACATGACGAATTTGTTGTACTTTCCAAGCACACAAATGAGCGAACCACTTAAAACCTAACTTTATATCAAATACATAATATATACTGCATTCACGGTAGGAATTACTCTCTGAAAGGTCTTTTTTCCTACCAAAATCCTATTATATAATAGCTTTCTGGTAGGGAAAAAGGCCTTTCAGAAAACAATTCCTACTTTGAACAGACTTTACCAGATTTTATCTTAGATACTCAATAATTGTGTCAGGACGAACCCGTACACAAACAATAGATATATTCGTCAGCGACACCTGGAATCGAACCAGGATATCCTATACCCGTGGTTGACCACCCTAACAAAATTACCCTGTTAATATTTACTAAATGCCTTACTGGATAAGTAAGAAACAGAGGTCCGTGTGTTCAGGGCTTGAAAGGTTATCGAAAAATGTTGACCCCTTGCAAAGTAGTTTTTGCTGGAAAAGTTTTGTGGGGTTAGTACCCTGCGTCTGCCTCTTCCATTTCCCTCGGTCGTGACAAACCTATAATTAGGAGTAATATTCAAACTAAAATAAACCAACTTTTCAAATCGTTTCAACCAATAACTAGAGTCCTGCCTCACACTGTGATGGATTATGGTTAGTCTCACCTTCACCTGTGACCCATTACAGTCAAGGTTCTCAACCAGTGGGGTGTGGACCCTCAGGGCTATATGACCACTCTTAAAATGTCAATGTATATACACACTTATACTTATATTGTTGCAATCATGGTAGTCAATAAGACTACTGACGTTCGACCCTAACGAAAGAGAAGTATTTGAATTTAAAAATAGGAATATATAAAATGTACTTTTTGAACTCTAGTTACATTGGAAGATATATATTATGCATTGTAGAATTTTGCTAGGAAGAATATTATCTGACAACTACAAAAGATAATTAAATTACTTTAATATATTCACACGTCAAGTAATGTGCTCTACAGTTGTTACTTTAGATAAACTAATAGTGTCAGTTTTTATAAAATATAATAATGGGTTAGTATCAATTTTTATTGCAAAACAAATATATTTTTGTGTTTTAAACATTTTTTGATACCATTATCCTAGTATAAAAACAAACTTTACCCCAAATATAAACTAATCAAACTAAACCCTCAATTTTTATAGGAAGCTCACTTTCGATCACCAACATTAATTGAAAGTCACTAAAATTTGGTATTATATAAATATGACTTAATTAATTTATTAATTATGTTAATTATGTTATTTTAAAATCTTATTTTTGGCATGAAAGAGAATTAAAATTTACCTAGTTTGTAAAAGGACCACCCCACGATAACCACAAATGCTGGAAAATTTGGAATTTATAAATAGAGAGCAGAAAATGATTAATAGATTTAAAAAAACTCTTGATATGGTAGTAAATTTGACTTTTGAAAAGGCAGATGAAAAAATCTAAAACAAACTAATAAAAAAACTAATTTAATCTTAAAGGGGGTCCACTAGCATTGTAATAACAAAGCTAAATGGTGAAGGATAAATTAGCGCATATTTAGCAGCGATATAACAATTAAAATTAACAAATTCTGAAGACATTGCTCGGTGAAACTTGATGCTCTTTAAAAAAACACGATGACTATTAATAATTGTGTTTCTGTAACAGAATATTTTATTTATGCTTTTTGGTGAATAGCGATGTTTTTGTTTTTTTTTCAAATATTTCTTTAACAATGTATATTAGTTCGTTTATCTTATTTGATGAACGTGCTTAAGTAAATATCGCGTAGTTATGAATTGCCTCTTTTTGTGCACTCAGACCAGTTAATATTTAGTTCCATGTATATATTTTATTTTCATTTTTTAATTTCCATGATTGGTTTGTGATTGCCATAGTTATCTCAGGACTATACAATAAGAAACTATCAAAAAGTTGGCAGCCGCATGTTTAACTTTTTAATATGATATAGTTTTGGTGATGCTCAACCGTGCGAAGAACGGGTAAACTGCTAGTTTATAATAAATTAGTGTATATATTAACCGGACGTCCCAGTTATATCCATATGACATTTAGCACAATCGATACAGTGTTTTTGGGTGTGATTGAGCAACAAATAAACAAAGAAAAAGCACTTAATTTTTATATAAGGGAAGCCAGGCAATTATGAGCACCTTAAGAAAATCTGTTATTTCATAAGAAACATTATGGCTATCCAAAAGTAATATTATTTTATTCAATTGATCATTCAATTAGGTCTAAAAAATACAATAAATATGAATGATATTTTAATAATTTTGGTATAGAAAAAATAATAATTAAGAAGCTGCAAGTGCTCATATTAAAAGTATGGGAGGAAAATATGAGCACACCCAGGGGGTAAGATGAGCATCGTGTTATAATTTGATATACACATACAACGATGATTTAAATATCAGACAGAAATACTCAATAAGCCATTTACACACAGGGAAATAGTGGTAAAGATATAACATATAATAATTACTCTCTTAGTATCCTACAAGCACAAACCAATACCTACTAATATTCAATTTCTGTCTTGATAGGCCTATTTTGCTAGTCTGAACAAAGGTCGCAAATGTAACGCTTCTGTTGTTTAAAAACACCATTGCACTTGACGTGAGCCCATTTTTTGCATGCTTGGCCCTGTACCCAATCACCACCTGTTGTGGAAAAAAGATCCCCACAGAAAATGCACTCTGCATCTTCTACATCTCTTGACTTCTTAGCAGATGATGAATTTGAAAACTTTATTGCTCTTTTTTCTGGTAGTGATAACACACGTTTCTTGGCATTCTCGACGCTATTTTTGTGAGGACTATCCGTGAATGTAATAGAATGAGCCATTCTTCTTGGTAGAAGGCTTCCTTGTACCTTTGGCTGGAATCGGAATCAGGTCTCGGAATTTTGGAGAGCATTGTGAAGTTGATCCTGCCTGTGCTTATTATTTATTAACATTATTTACTATTTTACGTTGTTTTAATTATTATTATTATTACTTTAACTATTTTAATTGCTATTATTTTGACTATTTTAAGCATTATGTAGCTGTAGACGTCACTAAAAGTGTAAAAATTCACAATTTAAAAAAGATCAGGGTATTGTGAGCACCCCTGCTCATATAAACAATTGGGGCCATTTCGCCTTTTCAGCCATCTTATTCGTTGTGGTGAGATGTTAACTTTAATTTATTTCAAGGGATGCAATGAGTAGGTTTTATGTTACATTTGAGCTTAAATAACGACCAAACCAAAGATAAATGTAGTCCCTGTTTCTTATACAAACTATGGGAAACATTTTAGTAACTTAATTTTAAACGTACCTTTTCATAAACTGATAAATACAGGACGCTGTAATTATTTTATTATTGCCGTGCACTTTCGTCTATGTTGCTATGATGCAGTTGAACGTTATAAGGTGGCAGTACATACTTGCCAAGGGGAGAGTTTCAGACGGGTATGCTCATATATCACACCTGCTCATATAAGCCTGACCTCCCCTATTATTTGGATACGAATTAAAAAATCACCTGAGATGCACACCTTCTAGTCTCCCTAAATATTTATAAAAAGTTAAAGAGTTTCATGATCCTTCGTTTGGCAACCTTCCACGCCAGCAATCACGCAGTTTAATACTTCAGGCTCACAATATGTGTATTAACACCAAGTTTCCGCGTGCTATGTTTCCTGGTTCTGTAGCTACCTAAATAGGTGGTCACATTGTCTAATGTGTCAGACTAACTATGGATGTGAGCACCCTAAAGATTTCCCTAGCTACATAGTTAACGTTTAAAATTTATTGACCCGCTTCGGCGTGGTCTAACGCGCTACTCACGTGTTAGACTGACCTCGAAGACGGGGTGATCGTTGTTCGAACCCGGTCAGGTGCACTGAGGGTGATTTTTCCTAAATGGTTTTCCACTCTCACTCCACACAAAGGTGGGTGCACTTCCTCTAAATTCAACCTTCCAAATCTCTAACTCGTTAGCGTAATTAGTACGTAAGCGTACAACCCGAACGGATAGTAAGACGCGCTGCTTGGAAAAAAATTGTGAATGGAGTTTAGTGATGCACTTCCCCGTAGTCACGCGGTCTAACGCTATATATGATTTTAAAAATTACGAATGAGGTGCGCACTCTGGGCTTTGACTAAGAAGATGTGGAAGGTAAATTTAGAGAAAAAGTACCCCCATTTGCGTAGAGAGAGAGTGGGAAACCATTTAGGAAAAAACCTCAGTACACCCGATTCGAACACTGATCTACCCATAAGCAGTCCAATCTATTGGGAGAGTGAAGCCCTAAACCATGAAGCCACCGAAGTGGGTTTAAGGTTGCATTGTTTTCACAAATACTTAAATGGGAATTTATTTGATTATTTCCCTGTCTATTCTGGATTTTACGCTACCCTTTAGTGGGAGAATTAATCTATTTGTATAAATATTTGTTTATGTAAATATAAGATAAATCAAATCAAGGTTTTAAACGTTACCTATGTGAAAGTTCTATTTGATAAAGAAACATAATTTGTCTACTAATGTCAAAAGCCTACAAAACAACCAACACACAATATAGTTTCTCTGGTATTAAAATGTATTCTGTAAAATTATTACTCTTTGTATTTAGTTAATTTAGCGATCAAGTCAGAAAAAAATAAAATTATATACAACCAATTGTGTATTAAGTGTATCTGATCAGGGAATTACCTTGACAATTAGTTTTTATTATTGTGTTCTTGATGGCTATACATTTTGTATAATTTACACTGCCCCAACTAGCTTTTAATTCATTTAAAAAATATATAATTCCAATTTTAAAATTCCAGCTTTGAGGTGCACATGTCCATGCACAAGAGGTACTTTTTGAAAATGTCAGGCCCCTGTTTTTCATCTGCGTGTCTATGACTTTTCTGTCGATGACTTTTACCTCTCGTGTCGACCCCTTTATCGATGAGTTGACCTGCGCCCGATGGTTGACAGGTTATACTAAAAGTGTTTTGAATATGCATGGAAAATATTGTAAGGGTTTATGATAGTCTCAGATCCCCCACTATAGAAAAGGGGCCTCAATCTTCCTCCTTCCCCTTTGGGCCTCCACTGTTCCGGAGTACCTGTAAAATCGCTAAAAAGAGCCCTTTTCCATCAAGACTAGTCTCATATGCGCAAATTTGGTTTAAATAACTCGCAGTGACTCCCATCTCACCTTAACTCGCAGTGACTCCCATCTCACCTTAACTCGCAGTGACTCCCATATCACCTTAACTCGCAGTGACTCCCATCTCACCTTAACTAGCTGTGACTCCCATCTCACCTTAACTAGCAGTGACTCCCATCGCACCTGAACTCGCAGTGACTCCCATCTCACCTTAAATAGCAGTGACTCCCATCGCACCTTAACTCGCAGTGACTCCCATCTCACCTTAACTAGCAGTGACTCCCATATCACCTTAACTCGCAGTGATTCCCATATCACCTTAACTCGCAGTGACTCCCATCTCACCTTAACTAGCAGTGACTCCCATCTCACCTTAACTCGCAGTGATTCCCATCTCACCTTAACTAGCAGTGACTCCCATCGCACCTTAACTCGCAGTGACTCCCATCTCACCTTAACTCGCAGTGACTCCCATCTCACCTTAACTCACAGTGACTCCCATATCACCTTAACTCGCAGTGACTCCCATCTCACCTTAACTAGCAGTGACTCCCATCGCACCTTAACTAGCAGTGACTCCCATCGCATCCTTAACTAGCAGTGACTCCCATCGCACCTTAACTAGCAGTTACTCCCATCGCACCTTAACTCGCAGTGACTTCCATCGCACCTTAACTAGCAGTGACTCCCATATCACCTTAGCTCACAGTGACTCCCATCTCACCTTAACTAGCAGTGACTTCCATCTCACCTTAACTAGCAGTGACTCCCATCTCACCTTAACTCGCAGTGACTCCCATCTCACCTTAACTCGCAGTGACTCCCATCTCACCTTAACTCGCAGTGACTCTCATCGCACCTTAACTCGTAGTGACTTCCATCTCCCCATAGCCAAGATGTAAAGTTATGTACGCAGAAGTGGAAAGCTTGTTTTTATGGTTCTATTCATCGCCAACAAAATTACTCAGGCAGTTCCTCTAAAGGAAAACATTACGTGCGTATCTCCTCCAACTCTTAATTAAAAAGTAATGGACTAAGCATCTCAAAGGTTCTTACCAGTGTTACAGGAGCGTGAGAAAAATAAAGCCTCAATTTATATCCAACATAGGTGTAAAGAATTTAACGTAGCAAAAACAAAGACCATTTATTATTTACCGTCAAGTTTTTACTACATTATGGAGATTTGACGAGCAGTAGTTTAATAAAAGGTATGTCAGCGCACAGATTAGACTTTAGACTTACTAAAAATAGATCAGCAATATATAATAATAAACAGCCAACCTCAACGTAGGTATTTAGTAAACAACAAACATACATATTTTATTCATAGAAGTAATGAATTCTTTTCCGCAAACAAACAACTTTTTCGGTTAGGCTAAGTAGTTTAATATTCAAAAAGGAAGAGATTTAGAAAACAACTTGTTGAATTACAATATGTTATGGTCTTAGTAAAAAATTGTTATGATAAACTAATAATAATAGAATATAACCATAGAGTTTTGTATAAACAGCAAAATTGATAGGGAAAGTATAAAAAAATCAATGAAAATCATGTAGTATAAATAAATGTTTTAAAGAATTAAATTAGTTGGCTGTATTTATTAAGTTAAATTATTTAAAACATGTTAAAAAATGAATATAATATCTAAATACCATTAGCATGATAGTAAAAATAATAAATCCTTACTACAAATAGACAATGACACTGTTAAGTTAATTAATTCATTAATTATCTTAGCAGTATTATTGTATATTTATAGTTACGATTGTATTTTTATTACTCTGCCAATAATATTATACATTATATTTAAATTTTCAACATGCTATTAATAATTAAACTTAATAAATACAAAGAAGTAATTTAATTATTTTTAAAATATTATAATTTATGTTAAATAATTCTTATCAAATTTTTTGTACTTTCCTTACCAATTTGACTGGTTTTACAACATTAATCAATGTATATATTCTATTATTAAAAATTTATCAGAATAACTTTTGACTAAACCGTGACATATTGTAATTCAACAAGCCAGTTTCTAAATCTTTTCCTTCTTAAATACTATACGCTACTTATTCGATATTATTTATAATATTTTCTAGAATGTTTTCTTTAATGTTGAATAATTTAAGTTTCTTAAAACTATTGCTGGCCCTATATATTCTTTTTATATTTAGTTGGGTTAACTTTGTTTGCATCTGGTTTCCTACGGGATATCCGTATATTTAGACTAGGAACAGTAGGGATCAGGAAAGTAGAATTTAGAGGATAAATATACCCTCATTTGTGCATATAAATAGGGGTACAAATTATTTAGAAAAAAAATACCCATCCTAGAATTTAAACCACCAGCCAATCAGACAAGATGAGACGTATGTGTTTGTCCACGTGTTTGGCTTTCAAATTATTTAAATCAATCAAAGCCAGTCATTATTCAACCTTCTCATCCAGTCCCTCTAAATTATGTAGTTTTAGTCACTAATTGCTTGCGGATTCCTTCTCCACCATGTTTACGTGCCGCTTAGGCACGCAAATCTTAATTCCACCAACGGAGCAGGGATAAATAAGGTAGAATTTAAAGGAAATGAACCCGAATGTACATAGAGGGAGAGTGAACAACTATTTAATAGATATCAGCCTCAAAACACCCAGCCATGCTTTATTGATCTGTCGTGGTAGAAGACAAGTCCACGACTCTGGACGTTCCCGCTGTGTATTTTATAAGCCGCGGTTCTTACAATTTCTCACAACGAACAACACAACATGACCTGGTCTACGCTCAGATGACTATCCACGACTGAAGAAGTCGTTCAGTTTTCCGCCGGATAATATACGACCACCACCGGTAAAAGTCGTGAACGACCAAGGGCTGTTTGACCAATAGTTCCCACTAGCTAATTACACGACTGGTGAGGTCAAAAGTCGTACAATTGACACCGTGAGAGCCCACCTTTACTTCCCCGGCAATGACAAACCAGACTACATGAACTTAAAAATGTGTGTCCACCAATGTGGGGGATTGCAGGTTAAAAAAAACAAAGAATGTCTAAGCCATTGACCAATTATAACTAAACTATTGTAGTGTAGTTTCTTTACGCCCCAATTCTTCCTCTCAAACATTCCTGTACAATGTTGCAACTTGTCCTGATCCTTGCCATCACGTGTGCTCAGCATACAGTCTATCCTGCTAACAGCGAGGGGCAAGTCGTCAAGTAACTGTACAAGTGTGTGCCACGGTGAATGGCAAACATCCACATTCAACATCAGAACAGAGCTATACCTCGGCGATGACCCCCTGGGTCAAATATCGCTTCTATTTGTACGCAACACTACACGTTACACACTCGTGGAATGTGTTGGCAAGAGGCACTATTATTTATTTTTGCTCTTGTGGTACAGAGAGTTGCCCAGGGTACACTTATGGAGGTTATCTGCACGTACCCGCAATAAGATTATATGACAGTGAATCCATGGGGGTGTGGGCAAATGGGAGTCTTAACCCTATCCTAGGATTAATTTACTAACACCTGGTGACCGTTGTAATAATTCCTCTTGAGGGAAATACCCAAGATACCAGCAGGGAATTGAGCCCGGGACCCCTAGGTTCGTAGCCAGATGCACTCATCACTACACCACGGGGCCGGACATCCTATGTATTGAATATATAGGCGCTACATAACTTTAGAGAGAGGGCAAGAGAGAGGTATATATATATTGCAAAACTTGCTTAGTATTAAAATATAATCAATTCGCATTTTTATATTACTAATTATCTAGATGGAAGGTAGAGACGGCAATTTTCCCATTATATCAATATATTTATCATTTAATGAATTGCAAGGTAATTCATTTCAAAATCTACAATATATCAATCAAATTATATCGATGTATTATTTGTTTTTACTATTTTATTCTTCACCGCTTTCACCATTTCATGTTTTAATTAGATCTTGAAAATACCAAACAAGTCTAGTAAAAACAGGAAAAAAACGTACTCGGTTAGTAAAAATAGAGAACAAATTTTTTCTGAATTTAATTTGATTCACAAGGCCTATAGAGTAGTTCCATGTATGAAATATATTGATTAATTTATCAGATACTAAAACATCGATATAAATACAGTTATATCGATGTATTTGTAAATGAGTTAATATATTTTTATACCGATATATTGCTGCCAGTCGGGGTTCGAATCTAGGTTAAGTGTATTGAGGTAGTTTTTTCTCAAATGGTTTACCACTCTCCCCCAAGAAAATGTATGTTACACTTCCTCCAACTTTATACCTTCCCCATATTGTTCCCATTATTAGGCTTATAACAATGTAGAGAGTCCTGATGGTGGATACGGTACACGCAAGTTCTAATTCAATGTTTGAAATATAGATTAATTCAAGTTCCAGTACCTTAAAAAAAATAGGCATTTCAATTTAATATTACAGAAAATATATTATTCCTTGCTTCGTCCCTTTATTTATTCATATTGTGCGTCAAATAATAGGCTATATCAGTTTCTCTTAAAGTGTGTCCCTCAAGGAGCCCTGGGGCGCCCCAAAACCTTTTCAGGGGCTCTGAGAGAATCATCGTGTGGATGGGTATTCTCTACATACTCCGACAAGAGGGGATAGCTCTAATGTATGAACCCGAAGCAGAGATGCGATTCTAGCTGTCTTATATTAAGCCAAAAATTAACCAGATTTGCAAAAATGCTAAACAATTCCGCAAACTGTCACCAAAAAAACTCTTTTGGTAAAAGAAAAACAATATATTTTGTTTAAAAAGTAGTGTCGGATTTATTTATCAGGCTATTTGTGATCAAAAATTAAATTTATCAATAAATGTATATTAAGAAAATTAAGTTTTAAATCCTAACACGATAAATATTGATTGGTAGAACCCTTATAAACAAAACCTTTTTTGGGGTTTCACAATATTTTTTAGGAGTGTGAAGGGCTCACTGCTCAGAGGGCCAAAATGTTAAAGAACCACTGGGTATAATATTGGGTACAAACAAAGTAGAGCCACCAAATCGATACTCTCAAGCCCATCGTATGTCAACGAGTCAACCGTGAAGTTGGCCCCTCACTTTTAAAATTCCACGTTTTTATGATTGAGACCGTTCGTTCTTTGTTTGTTCCGGATTAGGTTTCGTTTATTCTGCATTTATTCTTTCACAAACGTGGAGTGAGCATGTAGCATTTTGTTAAATCACGAGGGGCCAAATTCACTATAGCACCCCCAAAGTTGAAAATGCATATTTTTATTATTGCAATATTATTATTATTTACTAGCACCGTGTCTTACTACCCGTTCGGGTTATACGCACTTACACTAATGTGTAAGGATGATTGTGAGATGAAATGGAGGACCTACAGTTTAACGTGGGACCCGAACCATGGTAGAGGCCTGGCATTCCACACATTCACAAGTTGTGAATAATACACGTCTTGTTAGAGGTGAAGGAAGGGTTTGGTAATCAGATAAATCTGTGCCGGGACAGAGGATTGAACCCCGGACCCTCAGCACAGAGGTCTGACACCTTACCCCTAGACCACCAGGTCACCCTATTATTCCAATAAATTTTTTCTTCGTTTGTTTCTAATTGGTCTGCAAAAGGTTTCTTATGATCAATTTTGATAAGGCCATAAATTAACTAGCCTAGTTGTGTACATTGCGGAGCCAACTTCCCGGTGGCCGACCTCCCCTCGTCTTACACATACATACACACACACACACAAACACGCACACAAACATTTAAAAACTGACATTTTTATGGCTGCGATTGTTTGTTCCAGATTGTTCCGCAAAAAAGGTCATTTTATCTGCATTTGTTCTTGCACAAACATGGAGTGAACTTGTGACACTTTGTTTACTCGGGAAGGGTCAACTTCACTGTAGCACCCTCAAATTTGAAAATCTATGGTTGGGTCATAGCAATCGTTTGTTATTCGTTTGTTCCGGATTGTTCCGCAAACAGTTTCGTTTGTTATCAGTGACTGAAGGATTGGTTTAAATAAAGAAAGCCTTGATTTCTTGTGGTATTTTAAAATTCAGCCGATAAGTGTGTTAAGCCAAAATACCAAATATATATTAGACTCTTTTAACTTTAAATGATACAGTGCTATTTCACAAAAATTAAAATGCTACAAAATACAAATGTTGAAAATGCTTTAAGTGATAAGGTAGTCCAATGTGGTTGGCTTCTCTCTCTTTCTCAAGCTGACATGTCACAATATAGTATCCTGGTTACGTCACCTAATTAGGATGCTAGGACGTTGCGAGGTGCGTGATATGTGGTAGCATCCTGTGCTGCAGCCTCGGGAGAAGATATTGAGTCGGCCGCGGTTATAGACGAGAGGTTAGCATCCACGACCACGGATAGGGGGTCTCGGGTTCGATTGACCGATAGATGGAAATGTCACAATGTGACAGTTAATTCTATTTCTCGGTAAATAAGTGTTTCCTTTTTTTATACCTTCCTTGTCACATTCCCTTAGGTTAGAAACTAATTCGTTTCTAGACATTGCTGACACTATTCAATATCCTAAGCTTGTTCTCTTAGGTCGGTTTATATAGTTTTATGTCGATGTCAGCCATTATTATCACTATTCACTCTCCTTATCTTGTCAGCCTACATCTCAGAATAATCACATCCTTTCTTTGTGTAATATCTAGAACTTTATATTAACAAAAACTACCACTATAAATTTATCGGCGATAATAAAAGAATATTACAGTTTAAGTTTAATCTCGGTTTAATTTTAGCCAAAATGTATATTTTATAAATTTTACATTTCAGTTTTATACGGTGCCAACTTTACTATATCATGAAATAAGCTAAGTACTAGCCCAATGTTTTATTATTATTATTATTATTATTATTATTATTATTATTATTATTACACGCAAATGCGGGCAAATGGACTAAATGCCATGCTCAGCTAGTCTAGTTTGCCAGAGATGGGGAATTTAGGGGTCGAGTCCCAGCCTAGTGCCCTGAGGGGAATTTTACCTAAATGGTTTGTCATTCTTCCTCCACGCAAGATGAGTCTATTCCACCTAGCTCAGTGGTTCCCACACTTTTTTTTAGATTGTACCCCTTTGCCATGACTAAAAGTTTAATGTACCCCGAGATAAAAAAGAAGTGTACATATGACAGGCTTTAAAAAATATGACCACATGGTAAATTATTGATCTATTTAATATATTGGTAAAAAAATCCGTAATCAAAATATATCAAATTTGACAAAGCTATTTAGAGAGAATCCTAATGTTATAGCATTAACAGTATCTTTTATTGATAATTGTTATAATCAGTTTTAAAAAACATGATTTTCCTGTAAAAAGTTTTTAGAAAAGTTTTACACATTTTCTTCACAAATGCGTTCAAAAATAAAAAAATAAAGTAAACTTAAGCATAAAATTTTCAAATAAATTTTTTAAATTGTAATTCTGGAGCTGATATATTATAAATCCCAAGGGTTTTCAGTGAGAGGAGTGTGGCTGCATGGCTTGTCACAACTTTTTGATGTCTGGTTGTCCAGTTGAAACTTTCAAGCGGAGGCCCGGCTGCAAATTTAGCCTAATGCGGTACTTAGGTTTTAGAGAGGCCTACACGATGGATGTAAAACCACTGTCACAGAAAGGCATCATAAACTGCTAATGTAGAAGATGTCAAGTAAAGGGTTGAAAATTCTCAGAAATTGGTCTCCAGCCAAAAGCAAATACGGAAAAAAGAGGGGTGGAAATAACCAGATAACGGTAACTGACAATAATTATGGTTTTCCAAAGGTCACGTGTTATTTTGACAACTTTCCCTTGAGAGCTGCTCTCGTACCCCAGTTTGAGAACCGCTGATCTAACTCATTCTTACTCTCTTAGTGACATTAAATGCAGACAGTCCGGATGGTGCTAAGACGCGGTGAAAAAAATAAGTATGTCAGCTACTCAGACAGCTTGTATGATCGTTTGGTGGCCTGGTGGTCTTGGGGTAAGGTGTCGGACTTCTGTGCAGAGGGTCCGGGGTTCAATCCTTGGTTTTGGCACAGATTTATTTTATTGCCAAACCCTTCCTTCACCTTTGATAATACGTGTATTAATCACAACTTGTGAATGTGCCAGGCCTCCACCGTGGTTCGGATTCCACGTTAAGCTGTAGGTCCTCCATTTCATCTCACAATCACCATACCATTACACATTAGCGTAAGTACGTATAGCCCGAAGGGGTAGTAAGATGCGGTGCTGCTAATAATAATAATAATAATAATAATAATAATAATAATAAAAATAATAATAATATAATAGTTTGATATTTTGATTAGTCTATAATTATTATTTTTATTAATGAAGATGGGATTCTTATAATATAGAACCCAGAAAAATCTGATTTGCTCGTAAATAAAACATGGAAATCCTACCCAACATGGAGTCAAAGCAAGCCTTCCCATCCACGGCCAAGGCTGGACATCTAGCTTCATTTTACTGATATCCTGTTCAGAGAGAATTCTTGAATGTGAACGAACGACCAGTTTTTCTCGCTATGTTCAGCAAGAGTGAATGAATGACCTTGAAAGATTAACGAGATATAAATTGGCACAGCTAAATTTAATAAAAAAATGTGGAGGAGGGAGGAAAAAAGGGCTATACTATAAGATAAATATAGCGTGTAGAACTGTAAAAAAAAAAATGCGTTTAATAGTGAGCTTTAGTTCGTCAATGGCTAAATTATAATATATAACTTGTTTCCTAAGGGCCTTAAAGAAAACCTTCATTATTATTTTTTATTTATTTGCAGACATTAAATAAAGTACAAGAATGAATGGTAGGGACATAGAAATATAATTCTGGTTATATTCTTCTTTCCTGTTCATTTTTCAATGTATGCCTGCCTATACATAGCTCCGAACATCTGAAATAGCTATGATTATTATTATAATTACTTAGCCCTTTGTGTCAAATTTAGGTCCTCTTCTTTTTAATGTTTTTATGGACGACATTGGTAAGTATACTGTACATTCTTCAAACTATTTACTGTCATTGTCACTATTTTTTTATTTAGCACCGCGTCTTACTACCCGTTCGGGTTATACGCTTAAGTACTAATTACGCTAATGGGTTAGGAATTGGGAATATTGAATACAAAGAAAGTGAGCCCGCATTTGCGTGGAGGTATAGTGGAAAACCATTTAGGAAAAACCACCCCCGGTTCACCCAAGTGAGAATCGAACCTCAATCTCCACGTCCTCGGCATTTTAGCTCATCATGAAACTAGCGCGTTAGCTAACTACGCCAACCGAGGCGGGTCACTATTTATTGTTTTCTGATGATTTCAAACTATTCAAAAACATCAATTCATCTGCTGATTGTTTGAATTTAAAAACTGACACAAATAATATATTAGGATGATCTATTGAAATGGAATGACTATTAATAAATCTAAAAATAAGTCTATAGCTTTCACCAGGACTCGCCCCTCCCCCCTCCTTATCCTACTTTATTTATTTATAAACTTGACAGTAATATAATAGAACACTATAATAATTTTGCGCGTTTAGGCTACATCCTTTGTAGCCCAGCGGTGGAAAGATTATTAGCAAGTATTAATGTACAGTACGTTAACCAGGGGACGCCCGAATGTACTAATCGTACATCCTTTGTAGCCCAGCGGTGGAAAGATTATTAGCAAGTATTAATGTACAGTACGTTAACCAGGGGACGCCCGAATGTACTAATCGTACATCCTTTGTAGCCCAGCGGTGGAAAGATTATTAGCAAGTATTAATGTACAGTACGTTAACCAGGGGACGCCCGAATGTACTAATCGTACATCCTTTGTAGCCCAGCGGTGGAAAGATTATTAGCAAGTATTAATGTACAGTACGTTAACCAGGGGACGCCCGAATGTACTAATCGTACATCCTTTGTAGCCCAGCGGTGGAAAGATTATTAGCAAGTATTAATGTACAGTACGTTAACCAGGGGACGCCCGAATGTACTAATCGTACATCCTTTGTAGCCCAGCGGTGGAAAGATTATTAGCAAGTATTAATGTACAGTACGTTAACCAGGGGACGCCCGAATGTACTAATCGTACATCCTTTGTAGCCCAGCGGTGGAAAGATTATTAGCAAGTATTAATGTACAGTACGTTAACCAGGGGACGCCCGAATGTACTAATCGTACATCCTTTGTAGCCCAGCGGTGGAAAGATTATTAGCAAGTATTAATGTACAGTACGTTAACCAGGGGACGCCCGAATGTACTAATCGTACATCCTTTGTAGCCCAGCGGTGGAAAGATTATTAGCAAGTATTAATGTACAGTACGTTAACCAGGGGACTTCCGAATGTACTAATCGTACATCCTTTCCTTGGAGACTTTTTCCATGTTCCAATAAGTTGATGGTGATAATGAGTATGAGGGTTTCGAATCAGTGAAAACAATTAAACTTAACTTAAGCCTAACTAAACTAACCCTGGTGATCGTTGGAGTGATTACCCTTTCGGGAAAAAAATACCTAAGTTACCAGTCGGAAATCGAATCTGGGACCCCTAGACTCGTAGCCATGTGCATTGACCAGTAGACCACTGGTCCGGTTATTATAGAACGCTGTCTCTATTAATGATGTGTGCTATCTTAGACCAAAAGCTCTACTTCCACTATCATTTTGGTTACAATCGTTTCTCTCACTCTAAAATTACTTGACCTTATCAAGTATATCACCTTCTAACTCTATAAACTTGGCTGTATCTTAAATTTGTATTTTACTTTGGTCAGGTCAAAGCTCGAATATACTAACTAGTGTGGCGTGGAATTCTATCACCTTAAGCTCATTCGACCATCAAATTTTATTGCACAATTTTAACAAGTTGTCCAATTATAAGCTATAAATAGTGAATCAATAATTTAAATCATTACAGTTCACAAGTTATAAGGGGTCAAACTTGCTATTTTATGTTTTTTGCATACTATTGTTAAGGTAACGTAATGAATGTATGGGGCTGAAGTTTAGTATTTAACTAGACATTCATATGAGGCGTACACAATGAAATATTTATAATATTAATACTAATAAAATTAATAATATTCCAAATATCTCAATGAAATATTAATATTATTAACGTATATTAACATTTCATAATAGATAAAAATTTAGATAGTTTTATACTATAAATATTTATATGAAATAGCTATAATATTAATACGGTATTATAAATATGTATACGACATATTTATAACATTAATATTATTAATATTACTAAAGTATTTTTTATAAAATTTACAATCTTAATTAATCTTATTAAATTATAAATATTTCATACTTTACACCTTAAATGAATGTATATTTACATTAAATGTCAGCCTAATGCATTAACTACTTTATCCAATGGTACGCTAAAAGTATAAAATACCAAGTTTGAGCCCTTATAACTCGTGAACTTAAATGATTTGAAATCATTAAATTACTAATTATATCTAATAATTATACACTTGTTAAAAGTACACAGTAAAATTTTGATGGTTGAATGACCTTAACTGACTCTCAGATAGGAAAGTGTTCAACGCAAATTCGTCACTGTTTGTTATGATACATTTATTTTTAACCGTTTTTATAATGCTTATGATAGAACTCGAATCTTTTTGGGTCACAAACTCTCTTATTGCGAAGACTCTATAGGAATGTCTCTTTTGTTTTCAACATTTTTTTAAATCACAATTTCTTGTCAATATGTCCTTGAACATGTTAACATTCTTGTGCCCCCCCGGTGTCTCTCGAAATCCTAAAATATATTATATAAATAGTTATTATAAACCCAGCCCTTTTTGCAGTTGCATAAGCAGCGCTCTCTAAATTTTCCAAGTTTGATTTTTATCATAAAATAAGAACCAACATTAGAGTTATTTAAGAATGCTCTTATAATTAATTTCCATTACTGTTGACTCTTCGCTAAATAACTATTACCATTGAAAAATCTCTTTTCTTGTGTTTTCCTCCTAACCCTAACTAGTTATTAAAGTTATTTATTTATTTATTTTAATCCTTGTGAACCAAGATATTGAACGTATTTCTTATTTTGCAAGCCATGTGCTGTTCTAAATTTTTTTCAATTTTTTTCCCAACCTTTTCGAGGTCTCAACTGTTGTCTAACACTTTAAGGAAAGGGAAAAAATCAAATGAAATTATTATAATGGTAGTTTCCACTCAATCTTGAACTAGAATCAAAACTTATGATAGTATAAATTACACTATCCTTCGATATAGAAAGGACCACTAAATCAGCCAAGACAGTTAAAGTGACTTTGTGGTCTGGCAGGCCGTTAAAGATGGTTCAATACGATGCCAGATTTAAAAGAATTTGATAGCATCCCCTTAACTAGGCCCCTGTGGCTGGCACAGGTCTTGTCCTCAATTTAGGCTATTTTTAAGTATTCGTATATTTTGAAAAAGACACGTGAACACGGAATCGAACCTGGCATCCTTGGCTTAGCATGACAGTATCTATTTGCTTTCAAGTTATTCTTTTTCAATTTAACAAATATACACAACAACGAATAAGTTCCCACACCAGCCTTAGTAGGTTCTCGTGAGATTCACTAGTGGCAATCACATGACAGTTATTAATTTATGCGCCACCTAGGGAGTTTATTTCGTGTGAATGGAGGAGGGAAAGATTTAAATAAAACCTCACGTCCCATATTAGAATAACTGAATCCTAGAAATATATTTATTTTTTGACCAAAGAAATATCCCATCACGAGAGTCTATTCTTCTGCTCTCCGTGGTATGGTACACTCGGTGGCGTGATGAAGACTCTCCCGAATGGGTCGGGAGATTAAAAACCCTCAGAACTAGTGACTTTAACCAAGGTTTCCTACTCCTACTGGGGCGGGGGGAGGGGGAAGTCGGTGGGTATGGGTAGGGGCGTCATAATAGCCGATACCCCGGACAATCTAGTTAGAGCTGGTTTGCGACCTGGTGAATAATCTCACCGCCAGACCGTGGATACGTTCTCTATCCCTTGTTTGCCTGTCTACCCGCTTTGAATGTCAGAATCCGACTTTCAGTGGGGATAGTTGGCTCGTTAATAGCTAAGAGCACCGATCTGTCCATGGATACCTACGTCTAGTAGGAGTAGTTGGCTCGTTAATAGCTAAGAGCACCGATCTGTCCATGGATACCTACGTCTAGTGGGGGTAGTTGGCTCGTTAATAGCTGAGAGCACCGATCTGTCCATGGATACCTACGTCTAGTGGGGGTAGTTGGCTCGTTAATAGCTGAGAGCACCGATCTGTCCATGGATACCTACGTCTAGTGGGGGTAGTTGGCTCGTTAATAGCTGAGAGCACCGATCTGTCCATGGATACCTACGTCTAGTGGGGGTAGTTGGCTCGTTAATAGCTGAGAGCACCGATCTGTCCATGGATACCTACGTCTAGTGGGGGTAGTTGGCTCGTTAATAGCTAAGAGCACCGATCTGTCCATGGATACCTACGTCTAGTGGGGGTAGTTGGCTCGTTAATAGCTAAGAGCACCGATCTGCCCATGGATACCTACGTCCAGAGGTGGGAGGCCTGACTCAACCATGAGGACTTAGTGAGCTGACCAATATTCTACCACGGAGCTATCCAGGATTCCTCCCATGCTGTCATTCTTCACTCATAGCTTAAGGCAGGGTCTGTGATGGACGTGTGGAGATTATTGGCTACCTCAAGCTACCACTGATACTACAGCCAATGGTGACTCAGGAGTGGCTTTATGCTGCCGTTAGTACAATGACATTGCACATAAAATCCAGAGCCCCGGGTTTAGAATGCATCTTTAACATGTACATTAAATATAAATTGGATACATTTTAAGCGAATAGATTGGCCTATAGACATATAAAGGGTTGGATCTCCAGCCGAGTTCACCAGGAATAGTTTTTTCTCTCTCAATATTATCCTCAAGACGAACAGTAACTTTTATTCAACACATTTATTGTCCCTTGGATTAGGCCCTTTAGGTCATTGACCGTGGCAATGTTATCTCCAACCCTATCATGATTCAAACACATAATCTCTTGGGTGGTTGGACAACGTTTTAAGCACATCACCTCAGAAATCTGGCCCTCGTCCGAGTCCCACACATTTTTAAGATGTCGTAGTAGTTCTCAATAAGTGCCTCTTCCACCTCCACCTCCTCCTCCAACCCTATTCTCTTCCCCACCAATACCAAAACAGCTGCGATAGGGACAGTAGACCTTATCGTTCAGGGCCATTCACGACTCACTTTAAATCAATAATGCTATAAGTAATATTATTGATTGAAAACTAAAGTTAAGTTAGCATTCATTTGTTATAATACCTCCTTTGTCCGTAGTTCTTAAATTAGCGTGAGCTAGGATAGCCCATGCAGCCAGTAAGGACGAGAAAGCCTCTCTTACCACTAAACTGCGAGGATTTGAAGATGAGAAAGCCTCTCTTACCATTAAACTGCGAGGATTTGAAGATGAGAAAGCCTCTCTTACCACTAAACTGCGAGGATCTGAAGACGAGAAAGCCTCTCTTACCACTAAACTGCGAGGATTTGAAGATGAGAAAGCCTCTCTTACCACTAAACTGCGAGGATTTGAAGATGAGAAAGCCTCTCTTACCACTAAACTGCGAGGATCTGAAGACGATAAAGCCTCTCTTACCACTAAACTGCGAGGATCTGAAGATGAGAAAGCATCTCTTACCACTAAACTGCGAGGATTTGAAGATGAGTAAAGCCTCTCTTACCACTAAACTGCGAGGATCTGAAGACGATAAAGCCTCTCTTACCACTAAACTGCGAGGATCTGAAGACGATAAAGCCTCTCTTACCACTAAACTGCGAGGATCTGAAGACGAGAAAGCCTCTCTTACCACTAAACTGCGAGGATCTGAAGATGAGAAAGCATCTATTACCACTCATATACAGGATATGTCAACAGTAGGTAAGTGTTCTAACCCTTGACTAAAAGCAGACTAGTAGTCAACCTATGGAAGGTTACTGACCTCACCTGGCTGATGCTTAGAGTTATCTCCGAGCTCTCAAATATCTCAACTCCTCAGACCATGACTAAAAGTCTTACCCCCCTCCTTCGTTTGTATACTGGCCGCACAGAAATCGCCGTACAATCTGTATGTAAATGTAATTGCAGAGCACTATGTTGGCTTTCAACTGACATTTATTTTTCAAAGCGGTGACTTTTATTCCCGTGTGTGAATCTCTTCGCAGCAGGTGTTTGTGTTCCGCCCTGTTCTCCGTATCAGCAGGATCTACTGGAGATCAGTTCAACCCAAGACGGCCAAGGATACGACGGGAATCCAGCGACCACCTTCTTTAAGGCGGGGATTTTACATTTCATATGAATAACTATTTGTTATTTTACGCAATATTTTCACCATGTGTAGAATGAACATTCTAGAAAGTTTCAGAAACTCACTACTTAAGGATGTAGTGTGAGGAGGGTGAATTTCAAGAAACTAGACCAGGTTTGGTATTCACAGAATGGAAATCCACAAAATGAAAATAAAGCACTCAAAGCAACAAGAGGCAAGGACTTCAATTTATGTGGAAAAATTGGAATTTTAAAATGTGGCTTATAATAATAGTAAGGTGTGGTGCCTTAAAATCCAAGAGAATAGGTGTTTAATTTCATATTCCAACTAACAATATTTAAAATACACTAGATGGAGTCCCGGTCGGTTGATAATTTAGTCTTGAAGTGGGATGAAAGGAGGTGAGATTCAACACCGGTGAAATATTACTACATGCATCTCAAGGCTGTCAAAATGATCATGATCTATCAAACGTGATGACCGTATATCCCATGGATGAGTGGATGAATACAGGCAGGATCTCGTTGCACTTTCAGATTAGGTTCTTCCACTATCGATCCGACTGTAGCACTAAAAATCTGGAAATATGAATATCCGCGCTGGCTAGTCAGACGCACCCAAACACAATTAAGTTTTACTAAATTAATTAAGACTAAACCTGAGGTCGAAAGATTACTATGGTAATTAGACTCTCTGATCCTTATACTATGAAGACGTGATGAGAAGAACATTGTAGAGCCCTATCTGGGGGAGGGAGGGCAATCCCCCCTCTGAAATGCAAAGTATTCTCGCCCCAACTTGACGTTTTGATCTCATCGAGTACCAAGTAGTAGATGGGTGTTGAAATACAAATTCGTCTAGTCTTAGCTCCCAGAACATTTCGTCATTATTCACGCAAGTAAAACATCCCAATAACTTGTTACCCGGGCATGTTTTAATTGAATACCTGACATGATAGTTTTACTCTAATTAAAAATGATATTAATTGTTACGATACGAGCCCTCCGGTAGCATTTTGTATTAAAAGTCCCGGAATTTGGAATGGAGCGCCAAAATTGTTTGGATTTTTTTTTTAGCACCGCGTCCTACTACCTGTTCAGGCTATACGCATATGTACTAATTATTCTAATTAGTTAGGGACGAGGAAGGTTGAATTTTGAGGTAGTGTACCCACATTTTCATGGAGGGAGAGTGAAAAGCCATTTTGGAAAAACCACCCTCAGTTGTAATAATTAATATCATTAGTAGTTGAAGGAGGATCTTAATCTGTTAATCAGGGTATTACTGTTGTTTGGAATAATTAATACCACTTGTAGGTGTAGATGTAGCTTAAACTGTTCTATGGAGGATTCGTGTTAGATGGAATGATTAACATCAACCAAAGGTGCAGGGCTGGGTAGATTTCTGGAATGATAGTTATGATTTAAATTAAACAAAGTAAAAATTTGACTTTATCATAACAATAGTTTCTGTTAAAGAGTATAGACTTATTGACTTGTCCACTCTTGAATTAGTTGGAGATCGTTGTCTATGGAAAGAGTGCACTAGACTATGAGAGTATTTCAAGTGTTTTACAAGAACTGAAAAATTTCTCAAACCAGTTCCCAGCGAACAAAAAACAAAACATCCAAACTAGATCTTGGCAAATACTTGATCCATCATGCAGTCATGCGAATAAATCTCCCATTACGTCTGTGAGCAGTGACCTTCAACAATGCCTGCGCCCCCAATTATCTCATACGTGAATTACATCATCTCATTTACATACCCAACACATTCCCGCCCTCCCCTGGATGAGAGCTCTGTGAACAAGGCAGAGACACCGATAAACAGGATATGATACACTTGGAGAGTTAAGGATGCGATGTCGCAGTTTTAAAAGAAATACACATTTGAGGACATTGAAGGATGAAAGAAAGTGGAAATCCATTGAGAAAATCAATATAATCAATATACGAGTATACATACATGAGGGACTCGAATTCAGACAACACACTGCCATACAAACAAAAGAGAGGCACGATTGTGCATAAATTAGGTTCTGATATAAGAAAGTTAGCCGCTTGGAGCGGAGTCCTAGGAATCCTTTGGATGCATTGTCTGAAAGTGTTCTACACCCTACATTCTCTGTGTCCTTGAATAGTATAAATTGAGGATAGCCCGGATGGCATTAAGACCAGGGGCACACACATTAATTTAAGAAATTATTATTTGGTTTAGTGTAGAAGAAGGACGCACGCAATTACTATTAAAATCGAACTAAATATAACGTCTAAAGATTTCTACTTTTCAAAAAAATTAATGAGGATTAACCTCCGGAGTTTACTTTGGTTTGGAGGACTTCACCCCCAAACTCACTTTTTTTAAAAAAAACAATGTATTTGTTAGCTACTTACTCCTACGCAAACAAGAATGTCCTGGCTGCACCACCACGAAGAGGTTTTATTGTTAATAAATAATAACCGTTATTTAATTTATGTCATAAATTAAACATTACTATCCTACTTTCTTACTTTTATTTTCACGTGTAAAATATTTGATCAAATATATTGTGAAACTAAAAACGTCTATCGTAGAGAAAATTATAACACCCGAAGATTCGTCTCATCTAGTTTTCTAGTGACAAAGAGCTCGTAGTTCGAACCCCAGCCGAGTGGTTGCCCACTCTCACTCTATACAAATGTGGGTATAATTATTCTTTTACACTACATTTTCCTCATCCCTATCCCGTTTGTGTAAATATGCGTATAGGGGTAGAAACACGCGAGGCAACAAAGACTTATAAAAGCGATTAAAATGCGGTGATGTTATCAAAAACAGATAAACTAAGATTGTATAGTCGAAAATGTCATTTGAATTCAGCTTCCTCTTAAGAGTTTTAAGCGATGGTCTACCTACAAGAGGCTCCATATTTTAATTATAACTGGAGACTTAACGTTTGTGTAGAACCAGGGAAACTTCAATGAATGATTAAGGGGACGGCCAGACTGGGCGAGCGACTAAAATATAAAATAGAACACATTGGTTGTAATGAGAGGTGGCCAGACTGGAGCTAGCGCGCTTGAAAGATAGAACTGGTTCTATTTTTCAAGCGCGCGCGCTCGACCCGGTACAGTCTAGTTTACAGGCGCTAGGCAATATTATTATATGTTGGTTCATTGAGTGCTAGGAAAATCTCATTTTGACATTTTTATTAATATCGATAGGTTTAGCACACTTGCTACAAACGAACTAATTTAATTGGTAAGATCATAAACCATACTTATATATATATATATGTGTGTGTGTGTGTGTGTGTAAAACTGATATGTTAAAATACTTCAATATTATTAAAGTAGGCCTTTACAAATANATAAACCATACTTATATATATATATATATATATATATATATATATATATATATATATATGTAAAACTAATATGTTAAAATACTTTAATATTATCAAAGTAGGCCTTTACGAATAAGAATCGCCATTAGCGTGGAGAGAGGATGAGAAAACCACAACAATAAATCACTTGTCAAAAACTACCCTCAGTTCACTGAGCCAAGATTCGGCGCCGCCTCGTCAACAACTATCGAGAGCTATCTGCTAATCACGCACACGCTCACACGCTCACACGCTTGTCAGTCTGGCCGAACCCTTTCCTAACAAGACATAAGTATTGCAGTCTTCACTTGACAAGACTGAGATCGATATAAAGTAAATATTGTGCAGAATGTTCAAAATTGTATTTGTAGGTCTATAATTTTCTTTAGATATTAGATAGTAAAACGCTTATGATCATCTTAATTTCGGGTGTCTTTTTTTTAATGAAGAGTACTAAAAACCGCAACAGGATGCGACGTATTAGTTTAAAATATATTATGAAAGAATGTCTGTACACAGAGTTATATATATCAACACACGAGTTACATACAAATCAAACCTAAGACAGAACTAGAGGGCATAACAATTAGAGCGTGTGGTAAAATTAGCCGACAAAGGCCCAAAAGTGTTGTTTGGAGTATAGGAACCAACACCGGCAGTACTCAAGATTGGGATAGCGAGCGCTTGTAGGTTCTTCCATTCATTCATCAAGCCTGACAAATTATTACCTATGATCGTAGAGAAGTGTCAAGTGAGCTGATTAATGACGGGAGAGACATATTGCAGACACAGCTTGAACTGAGTGATGAGATAAGAATGGTAAGTGTTACAAGTGTATGTACAGTACATTCAACTTAGTGTTGGGTGAGCTACTACAAGTGTAAGGGCCTACACACTCACTTTATTTTTATTTTATTTCTTTAGTACCACGTCTTACTAACCGTTCGTGTTGTAATAATATTAATAATATTTAGCACCGCGTCTTACTACCCGTTCGGGTTATACGCTTAAGTACTAATTACACTAATGGATTAGGAAATGGGAGGGTTGAATTTAGAGGAAGTGAACCCGCATTTGCGTGGAGGGAGAGTGGAAAACCATTTAGGAAAAACCACCCCCAGTTCACCCGACCGAGATTCGAACCTCGATCTCCCCGTCCTCGGTGGTCGAGCTCAACACGACTAGCGCGTTAGCCAACTACGCCACCGAGGCGGGTCGTTCGTGTTGTAATGTGTTAGGAAATAGGAAGGTTGAATTTTCTTGTTAGGAGAGTGGAAAACCGTATCGGAAAAAACCACCCTCAGTACACCCAACCGGGATCGAACCCCGATCTCCCCAACATCAGCAGTCTAGTATATTGCGAGAGTGACACCTTAGACCATGAGGCCACCAAAGTGGGTCATTCACTTTATGCTAGGGGATAAGGAGGAGGGGTGATGGTAAGCGTGTTTGTGCCGTTCACGCGTTTTCGTTCAGACTGAATTTTTTTTTAATCCCTATTTATTTAAAATGGAAACTGTTATTTTTTAAGTTAAAAATATTTTGCTTTGAAAAATCTCCGAAGATGGTATATTTTCCCTGTTTGTTGTGACTGTATTGTGATGTCAGATCCCATTTAATTGAAACAAAGTAACCGGCAAATAGTTAAATTGAGCCATAGTTGAGAGATGGGTGCTAACACGAAGTATAGATTTAAGAGCCCATTTCAAGGCCAACTAACCGGGAAATTAGATAGAGATTAGGCTTGAACCAGAACAGGTACTGTTACAGATACTTCTTAGAGCACTACCAAACATTTCGGTCCAATGCTGTTTTCATTATTAAATTTCTAAGGAAATTACGAAATAATATTATTTTGTATTTATTTATGTTTCCAAAATAGAATATGAACTTCCGCCAATCCACAATCAAGATTGTCAACAAGAAAATAAAACGTAATTTATTATAGGTCTAATTAAAATTAAACCCATTTTCCACTAGCGGCTTGCTAAGCCTGTCGTAGCTTCATATGCCTTATAATCTAACTTAAGACTAAGACAGGCACAACATCCAGTCCCCGCCCGTCAATTTATCAATGTGAAAGGGCAAACCCATATTTTCATCAATAATACAGTTTTGGCCATGTCGGGAATCAAATCCGGCACCTTAAGCTCAGTAGGCAGACACAATACCGATTGAGCTAAGGTAGCGGACAGGTGACCTGGTGGTCTAGGGGTGCAGTGTCAGACTTATGTGCTGGCGTCCGGGGTTCAATCCTCGGTCCCGGCACAGATTTATCTGTCCACCAAACCCTTCCTTCACCTCTGACAAGACGTGTGTTAATCATAACTTGTAAATGTGTAGAATGCCAGGCCTACACCGTGGTTCGGGTCCCACGTTAAACTGTAGGTCTGGAAGACAATCATCCTACCACTATACATTAGCGTGTGTATAACCCGAACGGTTTGTAAGACGCGGTGCTAATAATAATAGGGTGTTGGACAAAATATATATCCATCTATTATTAAATGTAATGTGTTAATAATTCAGTAAAAGTTGATATTATTTATAATAATATTTAGCACCGCGTCTTACTACCTGTTCGGGTTATACGCTTAAGTACTAATTACTCTAATGGATTAGGAATTGGGAAGGTTGAATTTAGAGGAAGTGAACCCGCATTTGCGTGGAGGGAGAGTGGAAAACCATTTAGGAAAAACCACTCCCAGTTCACCCGANATTATTATTATTATTAGCACCGCGTCTTACTACCCGTTCGGGTTATACGCACTTACGCTAATGTGTAATGGTAGGGTGATTGTGAGAGTAAATGGAGGACCTACAGTTTAACGTGGGATCCGAACCATGGTGGAGGCCTGTTGTGATTAATACGCATCTTGTCAGAGGTGAAGGAAGGGTTTGGCAATCAGATAAATCTGTGCCGGGACCGAGGATTGAACCCCGGACCCCCAGCACAGAAGTCTGACACCTTACCCCTAGACCACCAGGTCACCTACAATTTAATTAGATTAAATTGAAGAACATAAAAAAATTTAAAAATTAAGAAACTACTGAATTAAATGTATTTTCTGTAAGAAAGATGTTCAACCTAGTCAATTAAAATAAATTAAGTAAAATAATTATAATTATGTAATAGAGCTAAAAAATTACAAATTATAAACATAAAAAAAATTATGAAAACATATAGATGGACTCAAAGTTCATTTGTTGGCGCACGGAATAGAGGAATGACACTTTGAATTGCATTTTATGCAGTTTGCACTGCATTTTTTTATTTGAACATTTCTGCTTGCAAGAACAGGGACCGTACCCCTGCTCGCCAGTTCGTGATTCTTTTCTGCTTGCTTCTATGAGACTTATTTCTTTACTTGGAATGTCCTCTGCTTTCAAAAATTATTATTTACAATAATTTATTTGATATCTTGAGAAAAGACAGTTAATTGTACCGTTTAAATAATCTAATTTATAATAACCGTGATCAATCACTTCTAAAACCAGCCCCAGAATATTATTTGCCTTTTTGTAAGCACTGACTCAGTCTAAAAATAGACATAAATAGAAACATGTGACGAACATTTTCCATACTGACGTGTTCAGAGGGAACTAAAAGCACGCACGTAAAGTTTACGTACATTTATAAGGTATATTTTCATTTAATATTATCCTTGGGCCTGAATAAAGCTAGAAATCAGTCTGTAAATAAAAAAAATGTTAATAGTGCTTTATAAAAAAGATTAATAGCATAATTTCTTTGTAAGTAAAGAAAGTGTGTAATATAATATTATAGTCCCATAATGATAATAATAATATATTATTATATACCTATCCCTGATAGCCGTGTACAGAAATAAGTTATTCGTGATCAGCCCAGTGTTAAATGGTCACATCGCGATCTGTCCGGCAACATCCCGATATGCAACGGCAAATCGGGATTTGCCCGAACCAGGTAGGCACATCGAGATTTGCCCGGGCAAATCGCGATCTGCCCTATTTCGGCTTTTGCCCGTAACATTATATATCTATATATAAAAGGGGCCGGTTCTATGGCCCCAAAAAAATCAATTTCATCCCATCACGCTAAAATTCGATTTTTGGGAGTTTCCAGCCCAGTCTCACACAACCCATTATATATATAAGAAATTCCAGTTGGCTGACCCTAAATCAATACTTAAATGGTATTAAGAATTTCGGAAATTGTTATTTCCCATTTAATAATTTTCAATAGTTTTTATCTTGAGGTTTTCAAGATCGATAAACAAGATTCCATCATTGTTTTTTTGAAATTCGAATCAAATGACCTTCAATATAAAAAACCCTCAAAGGGAAGTAGAAAGCTAAATTGCCAGGAATGTAGAGGGAGCCTACTAGGCTGTGCCTACTATTCTTAAACTAAACTAACTATAGCATTTTATTCAGGCCTATCTTGTTGGAAAATCACTTACCGAGGATCACTAAATTATTATTTTTAGCACCGCGTCTTACTTCCTGTTCAGGCTACACGCATATGTACTAATTACGCTATTGAGTTAGGGAGGAGGAAGGATGAATTTAGAGGAACTGTACTCGCATTTGCATGGAGGGAAATCGGAAAACCATTTTGCAAAAAAAAAAATCCCTCAGTACACCCGGCCGGTATTCGAACCCCGATCTCCCGGTCATCGGTAATATAGTTTAGCAAGAGAGTGACCATGAGGCCAACGAAGCAGGTATCATTTAATTAAAAAATTAGATTTTTAAACTAAATATGACTTATCCCTATGGCCTTTTAAAATAATTTCCCTACACATATTTAGAAAGATAAGTATTATTACCAATGCTCTAATATTTCCATATATATATATATATATACATGTCAAAGTAACAAAATTATATTATCTTTGTTTTAGTTAAATGAGAGAACATATTATTTTTACAACAAAACAAATCTGTTTAAATAATTCTAAAGGATCTGAACCTGAATAAAATATACTATATTAATGAAACGAATTGGCATAATAGTTATGAACTTGTTTAGTTGGGCCAGTTTGGAAATAAATAAACCAATGGATGTCAACTAATTAGAGACATATTTATCCCCTGCTGGGCATATGAAAAATAAACAAATAAACACTTACTTGGCACATGTCCGTTTGTTTTGACGTGTCCGTTCGACTTGACGTAGCCGTTCGCCCCTCCGTTCTTGTGCCCGTTTTTGAGAATAGAGGCGTGCGGCATGGTTCGCCCAGCGTGATTAGCCAGCTTGCTTGTCTCGATAATTTCATCCAGATCACTAGCGATTCAAAGTGTCCGCCCGCATTTTTTTTATCCAACACAACCGTTACACAAAATACTCTGTCATAGTACAACTAGAATTTGGTGTTTACATTCACAATCCTTATTTTGATATACTAAACACATTTGTTGATAACAATAAATTTTATTCAGAATTGAGTTTCTTCATTGTTAATCAAACTACAGTATAAACTCTAATTTACTACCATGCCGAATAAAAAAAAAACATTGTTGTATGTGGATTGTTGTATTATTTTTTACTGTATATAGTTCTATTCCAGGTAAATATTTAAACGTATATAAAATACACCCATAGCGTAGATAATTGACAAACACTAACTTATCGTGTAGCCAAAGTAGATGTTATTACCATTATTAAAAATGGCAGATATACGAGTACCATCTTTAAATCAATTTCAAAAGATGTTTAAAAATGATGGTTTGTTCAATTATTTACCCTTAAATAGCCGTAATAGCTGTCCTAAAGGTAGTTTAATCTAGTGTTTTAACACTACATGACAAATATTAACACTGATATCTTATCAACAAACAATAATTAAACAACACAACAAATTTGTCGCAATGTGTCAATGATTTACGCTGAGATAAATACTGTTAACTCTCCCAGCCTATGACTACAGGTGTCACAGATCAGATGAACGTCTCAACGTATCTGGTGCACATGCCCGAGTAAAAAGTAGCACTCGCGATCACCGTGTGCGCGGGCAGTGTGTATGAGTGCGTGTCGTTCGCTGGCCAGATGACGACTGGAAGAGACGGGAGTTAAGGTGAGATACCTCCTGTTCTCTCACCTGCTCCCTAGGTGGCAGCACGAGCGACGGCCACAACAGCTTCATCCAACACCCAGCTTCGCACAGAAATGGGATTATAATGAGTTTATGTCTCGAACAAGATGGAATTTCGTGCGTTTATTTAAAAAAACATTGTGTCACTATCTCACCGTTTCGAAAATGCTGTGGCTTGAACACACTTTGGCCTGTTACGGAATACACGTGACGTAGCCTTCATTTACTATCCACAACTCATACAAATGAATCTAAGGATACAGGATGGGGGAGGGTGAATTTTAAAGCAATGTAGCAGCATAATCTTTTAGAGAGGATTAAAAATCACTCAGCCAGGGGATCCGGAAGTTTTTTGAAAGTGGGAAGACTCAACTGAGAGGGGGTCCGGAGTTCCTGACCGAGTAAAATTTTAGACCATGGATGCAGTTTGAAGAAATTTGAAGGAGGTATATTTTTCACGGGTAGTACTTTTTTGTATGTCTTTTTTTTTTGTCATCATGTAGGCCTATAGTAACAACATAGTAGAAACTTTGGTGGAGAAGAACATGCTAACTTTTTCAGTCAACAATTAAAAATGATAGGGGTACTTCTTCTATATTTTTATTTTATAGGTTATGTACTGTACCATGTAGTGGTGGTGGGACCTTATTTGCGTAATAAGGGTGACTACTGATTAACAAAATAAAGGATGTTTTAAAAGTATTGATCCCCAAGCTAAAAGGGGGAATTAGAAGTCCTCTCTAGAAATTTTCCGAAATTTGGATGTTCTTAGAAACTACATAGAGTTATCCTCACTTGGATGATTACGAAAATTATACTCCCATAGAAGTTATTTGGAGTGATTACTACCCAGAATTTTATTTTAAATTTGGAGTCTTCTATAAAGAATTTGAAGTGTTCCTCACCTGGAAATCTTTTGAAAATTTAATGTCTCGAGATGTTATTTAAATGTTCCTCCCCCGACAAGTTTTTTGAAAATTAGATGCCACTATAAACTTTTTATAGTGGTTCTTAAGTGGCGAATTTTTTTACAATTGGATGTCACCAGAAGATATTTTGAGTTTTTTTAAAAACCGTAGTTAAGAGTTTAATCCACACAACCAAAGAAATATTTCTTACATTTGTGTGTGTGCCACGCGTCTTACTGCTTACCAGGGCTACCCACAACTTATAATAATATTTCAAGTGGAGGCCGTAAAACACTTACAGATAGAACTGTATTTCTATAATATTTAATACAGGGAAAAATCTCCCAAATATAGACAGAATGTTCGTTTGGAAGTTTTAAGGCAAAGCACAACTCATGATAGTTGGCATTGTGGTATGAAAAACAACCCATTACAAGACTTTTGTTGTTATCACATTTTGAATGTATTTTTAGTTGAGTCTCTTGACAGATATTGGTAAAAGTAAAGAGCTTGGGGAAACGGTCACATTATTTACCCACCTACACTTTTTATGGTTTAAAATAAATATAATGTTTTACAAACCTCATACAATGCCCCTTACGTAGGCCTACTTTCTACCTATTCCCTCCCTTCCTACGGTTCATCCACCACTCAAACTATCCATCGAAAATCAGTTGATCATTTGACTTCATGAACGTAGTTTTAGTAACGTGTGTAACTATCATACTTTAGTTCGTTGATAATAGCCCTGTACAGTGTATGTACGTACTATGATGTAACATAAGCCTAGTGATTAAACATCGGCCCTATATTCTGGTGTCCTTTCACTTTAAATATATTATCAATGATAACGGATGATTATAATTTTAAGCCCAGCTGATTTCTGCTTTATACCATTTATTTTTGAACACACATTCAAACAGTGCTGATAAGTGATATACTTTAAAATTCCTTTAATTATTCACGTTTTCCAGACCATAGAATATGTAGCCTACTTTCCCAGTATTTTAATAAAAGATATACATACAAAATTTCATAATTTTTATTGCCTTATATTAAATTCTTGGCACACAGAACATCAATAAACCACATCAATTAAGGATAAAACTAATAGCTTACACTTGGCAATGCTCCCTACTTCGTATTTCACAAATGATTGGGGAAAAAAATTAAAATTTCTCTGACTTCACCTTGTCTTTTCATATTACACCCAATTATTTTACTTTTACAGGTTTTCTCTGTTTTCCATGTACACTCAGTTTACCCTGAAAGGTAGCACTCTTACATCGCCAAACTACGCTATGTGTTTCATGGGCGTAGAGAGAATTTAATTTTGGGAGGGTTCCGAATTGAAGTTTATAACATGCTGTTAAGACTTCTGAGAAATAAGTAAATTAATTAAAAGGTTGTGGTGAAAACTTGTTTGTGTGAGAGGAGAGGCAAGGGGGGGGGGGATAGCAGGATCTTTAAAGAACTCCTCCCCACCCCCTTCCCAGTATATGTTTGAAAATTTGATTCCCTATAATATATTTGGAGCGGCCCTCAAGTGGAGATTTTTTGAAAATTATACTCTTTTATAAGAAATTTAGACCAGAACTAACTCCCAAATTTTTAAATTTGGATAATCCTGGAGGATATTTGGAGTCGACCTTCAGAAATTTTTTTAAAATTGGATGCGTCTAAAAGCTATTTTAAGTAGTGCTAAGCCACCAGATTTTTTCTATAAATTAGATTCCTTAGAAGCTATTTAAACTTTAAAGTAGTCCTCTTTCAGAAACTTTTTGAAATTTGGATGCCCATAAAAGCTATTTAGAGAGCTTCTGGCTTGAATTTTTAATTATAGATTCCTCTAGAAGTTATTTGAAATGGTCTTCCCCCCAACACATTTTTGAAAATTGGATACTTTTATATGATAAACTATTATATCTGAAGATCGGATTGCAGAATCAAATTAAGATAAATAGTTTCGCATATTGACTTCTTTAAACACTCTTTTGCTATAAACATTAAAATCTTCGGAAAATTTTGGGTAGGTGTGGGGAGCTTAAACCCCATAATCCCCCCTCCCCCATCGCTGCACCCATCTTATATTTATATCTTATAGGCTACGTCATAGTTGAACCATACATGGTGTGCCTGTTACCTTTCAGGATAAATGAAGTGTACGTATCAACCCTGTAAAGGCTCATATTGTGGAAGGCAACTTAATGGACCTTTAAACTAGGGTTGATTAAATATTTAATATTTTTCTTACAAACCATACATACAACATAATCAACAATAATATTAAAACAATGTTTAAAGTAGGGTTAAAAATCATAAAATATTTTACTAAAACCACAATAAGAAATCTTGTTGATAAATGTCCAGCTTTTTTATTTTAGTAGGGTGGATAAATATAATATGTCAAAAATAAAATTTGAACTGTTGTTGAAAAACCACCTCGTGTCCAAATTAAACGTACAATTCAACTATGAAATTTTATCAATTTGTTCTTATCTATGTCAGAAGTGGCTATAATGTTCTGATTTTTTTTTAGTTAAGGCAGTCACAAATAATATAGGCCTAGTGCTAGTTACAATATTTTTGTGAAATAGTTTTTTCATGTGAGAAAAATATAAACTACAAAATTAAGGTATTTCAGTTTTTTATTAAATTAATTATAAATGTAAGTCTTAATTATTTAAAACTAGCAAAGTGATGGTAGCAGTTGTATGTTTTATACGTGTTTTTTTAATTTAATTTGGGAATATTGAGGGGGCCTTAAGATAGTCCCAGCCCCCCAAGATAAAAAGAATGGGAGCTTGAGCCCCCCTCTCAGCTCAAATTCATTAATAAATTAATTATTTGACCATGGTTGTTGTGTTTATCATAGACTTAAGTTAAAATAGATTCCTAGCAACCTTAGTTCAACTTGCAAGGCAAATATCTATGGTATCAGGCTATCAGCGTGAAAAAAAAGATGCAAAACAAGACATTTATTATGGAAATGAAAAAAAATCACTCAGCTCCTCCACTTCTATTAATTTTAATTTGTTTTCCTTTGCAAAAATTTTAAGTTACAACACGTCTAAATTGGGTACCAGATGGGGTAAACAAGTAATTTATATTGGCATAAGAAAAGCCAACATTATTGTTTGAGAAGAAGGGGGCTATGCCTGACTCGGACACTCCACATTCCTCACATACAATATTTTTCTTTGGAAAAACTATAAATGTGGAAAAACAGTAAAAATTAAGACTTTGATATTTACATTAATACAAAATAGCTTTGTAATATAGAAACGAGGAGGTGGAGTGAGACTGTATTTGCCTATCCTATTTTTCTAATGTTAAATATATTTTTCTTTCAAAACTAAAACACCATATTTTGGTGAAAATCTGTATTAAACCTTTTTATTGGTATAAGAAAACCAACATTATTGGTGATGGTGGTACTGAAGTAGGGATACATTAGGTGCAAAATCCCATATTTGGGTGTAAAACAAGATATTTATATTGACATATACCAAGACTATTTTTTTGGACAGGAGCGTGTACGTTTAACTTTACCTTACAACATGTCCTAAAATATATATTTTTTGCAAAACTATAAAAAACGCGATATTGGCTGTATGACGCCATACTTGGTCCAGAACGATGCAATACAAGACTTATTGGTATAAGAAGAACTCAAATTATCGTTTGAGGTGGGTAGTGAGGAACCCATCCACTATTTTTTTTTATTAAGTATTCATTTCTTGCAAAAAGGTGAAAAAGAAGTAATGTATATTGGTATAAAAAAGAATGTTTGGGAGAAGAGGCTGTGCTTATCTAAGTCCCTACATTTTTTCTTTTGCTAAATTTTTATTTTTGGAAAAAGTGTAAAGGTTCAAAACCCGATATTTAGAAGCAAAACGCGGTTGAATAAGTAATTTATATCGAAAAAGGAAATTGTTTGCGATAACGGAGCAATGCTTAACTTGGCCTTTCAATTTGTTCTCATGCTAAATATTTTTCTTGCAAAGCCATCATGATTCAAAACACCATCCTTGAATGCAAAACAGTTCAAAACAAAAAATGTATACCAGCATGTAAAAAAAATAGGATATCCACTAAAAAAAAACCTACATCCCATCCTCCTACCAAACAAAAGTTTTCATACCGTATTCAGGGATTTGGTGCAAAACGCAATACTTTGGTGAAAAAAAATCTGGTTTGTTTACATTTTTAATTTTAGGTATGAGTTATCGGTTAATCGAGTGTCATAAAAGCGTGTTTATTTGTGGGTTCTTTTTTTCACCGCATATCCATTTCAGCTTATCAAGAAAGTTTCTAATAACATTATTTCCTTCTACTCACTTCATTATTTCTTAATATTGTTTTCAACATCGCTATTTCCCAATATTCATTTAAACGTCATTATTCATTGATTTTTATTTTAACATCGTTATTTCCTAGTACTTATTTCAAGTAATTATATACCTTTACTGATTTCAGCACCGTTTACTGAAGAACCTGAGTTTATCAACAAGATATGAAGTAGCAAAACAAGAGCTTGGTAAGTTCGAGTATTTTTCTAGTTGCTGATCCAATGCTCTGTGAACTTCGAACGTTTTCTACAATGCGAGGGATGAAGTTAGTGTGCGGGGCAGTCGCGACAGTACGGCAGGTGGTTTGCTCCATTGATCTCTATAATATAACTGGATGGACATCTGTGGCTGGAATTTTCGAGCTGTCGTCTGCATACCATTGTGTAAGAGAGAGAAAACTTTCGGGTATCTCTTTTTATCTTACACCCATTCAAAGCAATGTGGCATTTTGACATCGTCCATTAATTTGATTGAATATATGAGATACATCAATGTGTGATTAGTTAAATGAAATAAATATGTTAGTAAAAGCTTTGAAGAGCATAACAAAGTTCGAAATTGGTGAGTTTTTTCTTTAAATAAGTTGATGTAGCCTAATATATACGATGATTTTTGAAGGAAGCTCGCTTGTAAGGCTTTATTTCCTACCAGAATCCTACTCTATAGTAGTGTTTTGGTAGGATAAAAGGCCTTCCAGAAGGAAATTTCTAATTCCGTTCTAAATGGCCGTTTATCCTACCAAAATATTATCATATATATGATAGTATTCTGGTACGAAATAAAGCCTTACAGATTGGGATTCTTACTAAAATCAGGGTTTAGTAGATACCGTACTTCCTTCAAGCCTATAACCTAAAATATCCTTTAAACGTAAGGCTTCTACACAAAGTATGTCATTCAAACAAATATAATACAGTTTTTAGCTAGCTTGTTTCATTATAGTTATCGAACTTTCAACATAATATGGTTTCTGAAACCAATATACAAGCTAATAGCCAACTTTAAATATGAGTATAGTCTTGGCAGACTGTAAACAACATGGATGATAACTACATATTTAAATATGTTAAAGATTGTATTCGTATTTGTGCAGTATTACCTGTAAAACTAAATCGTATATCCTTTAATATAAGTGTTTCTTCAGGAAAGTGTGGTATAATGCTTCAATATTTTCAAATAACACTTTTATTCATCAGAGACGTGTTTTCGCATAAGAACATTGAAAGAAACAGTTAAATCTGTCTCCCCACAATGTAGCAGACGATAAACTTGAGTGTCACGCTTTGGTCCTTGGCAATGTGTATGTTTATGTTCCTCCAGTTATATTATAGAGATCGATGGGTTGCTCACAGCTTCTTTCATTGTCCATCATGTGTCGCTAGCTCACTCACCCGTGACAAACTCACCGTCAGGTTTCGTGTTCTGAATCTTAATCGAAAACAATAAACTGTCACCCGCATCGGTGGGCACATGGACTAACGCATAGGTCTCGTCTGGTCTGGTTTTCTGGTGACGAAGAGGTCAGGGTTCTTATCTCACTTAGGTGCACTGAGGCATTATTTTCCTAAATAGGTTTTATTCCTACTTAATTAGTGCTAATATGGGGGAAGTTTGGATGAGTATTAAGACACTACGCATTCAAAAAATAAACTGTCTGCTTCTTACGATATTAAAAAAAAAAAGTTGTGTACAAAAAGTCGGCCTAGTAACATAACATTAAATGTTAGTGCGTGACTTAGAAATTAACTTAGACTTCTCACAAACAATCAGCTCGAGTATAACTAATGTTTTTCAATAAAAATCATCTATTTATCAAAAAGAATAAACTCAAATATAAAATATTTAGTCCATCTGCAACCAAGGAATACTTGCTTGGAAACCTGCTTCCCCTACTACTTAGCAATTTCAAAAGGAAAAATATATTCTTCTGCGATTTTATGGTCCTGGGAACTATTTTAATTAATGGATACTACCAGAAGCTATTCGGAGGTTGATATATCATGGGCATTGGGTAATTGGGTGTAACTGTAAGGCCTATACAATTGTCATTAACATTTTAAGCAATAGGGTCCTACATTTTTAAGTATCATAAATTCTCACGTGCTTACAAATGAGGCCTCAATACACAAAACAAATTGTGGGACAATTATTATGCTCCAAATCGTAAAACGAAAGAATAAAACTCAATATTATTATTATTATTATTATTATTATTATTATTATTATTATTATTATTATTATTATTATTAGCACCGCGTCTTACTACCCGTTCTGGTTATAAGCACTTACGCTAATGTGTAATGGTAGGGTGATTGTGAGATGAAATGGAGGATCTACAGTTTAACGTGGGATCCGAACCACGGTGGAGGCCTGGAATTCCACACATTCAAAGCTGTGATTAATATACGTCTTGTCAGAGGTAACTCATATTAAATTAAGCTGTTTGCTAAAAATACATAGTTGGGTTTTTTTCCGGGCACCTAACCCCTTTATCTTGATTATAAAGGGGGAGAGCAACATTATACGATACGGCAGGGTTCACAAACTCACGGCCCGCAAGACATATCTGACCAGCTCGCTTGTCTTAAATACTTTTATATTAATATTCAGCCGTCAGTCATATGCGAAAAAAAAAATGTGTGTACATAGTTTTGAATAGCAAAAGAAAAAAAGCCCTTAGAACTATTACAAGCTTTGCTATAGGATTATTTATTTTATTCTATTAGTGCCACGTCTCACTACCTATTAAAGTTATACGTTTATGTACTAATTACTCAAATGAGTTAGTTATGAGGAAGGTTGAATTTAGAGGAAGTATACCCGCGTTTGCGTGGAGGCAAAATGTAAAACAATTTTTGGAAAAAAAACAACACGAAACACCTGACTGGAATTCAAACCCCAATCTCTTTGTCATCGGCAGTCTAGTCTAATATGAGAGTAACGACTTAGACCATACGGCCACTGAAGCAGGTCCCTATACATAACTTCAGGCTATTCTGGTCATTTTACCAGTGTCAGGGAGGTCAGGGTTTGAATTCCAGCCGGATATACAGAGGGTGGTTTGTCCAAGATGATATTCCACATTCTCTTCACTCTGATGCGTTTACATTTCCTATAAGTTATTTTCTTCATTCCTTACCCTCTAGCGCGATTAAAATGTGCGTTGTAAGACACGCTGTAAGAACAAATATATATAATATATTTAATCATCCATGTATTTGTATAGGCTGTAGCCCGAAACACGCCCCGAGTTTGTGAATCTAGCCCTTCAACTAATTTGTGAGACCACTGCGATACGGGATGGGTTGCAACCCTGTCTCTATTTAGCAGCAGATCAATGCAGGGCAGACGGCGAAACGGTCAGACGCTTGGGCAAGCCAGGGCACAGTGATAGGCATAATCTAACTACTATTCGATTGGCATTAAAAATAATTGACTTCTTTGAGTGATTACAACATCTGTAGTACTTACATATGTTGATTACAAGGAACAAAGAATGAGAATATTTTACAAGTTCAACCAATCAGTTTATTAATATTCAAACAAGTCAATAGAAATTACATAGTATTACAGTTAGAAACTATTCAAACCATCCACTGTTTAAACAAAAGAATATGAATGAATACAATTATATAAATAGCTCGACAAAGGAGCATCAGGTGTGAAGCACCAAGATACCACCCTATGACCCACACATATAGGTCATAGGTGTAAATAAGAAAGCTTGTAACTCGTTAAAGCAGAACCAATATTAATTTATCAAACGGGAGGAAAGGCAGCAACTCCACGGTAATATGAATTAGTGGCGGTAATCAAATCTAATTACAAAATTACTATACATGATTTTACTCTTGCCTGCTGACTGAGACTTCCAGCTACTGCACTTAATAAACATTATAAAGAACTAAGCCACACAAATTTAGCCCTAATTTAAGGAGCTACAAGGGAGGTAATTAGCATGAGCTAATTAGCGTGAGTTAACTCCATAGATAGTTAGACATTATAACGTTATAACGTCCTAGAAGCAAAACTATAATTTTACAACCAGTACAAGGTGAACTACCAGGAAACTAGATGCTACTGATACTATGGCCAGACTCTTCCTAATTAGTACTGCCTGAGCAATCAATAGTATCTTAATTCTGTTACCCTACTAACGGGACAATATTACTAGACAAAACAGTGATCATCTTTTACTAACGCTAAAGGTGCCACAATAGGACCGTACACAATAGACAAAACCCCGCGGACCACTACAATGGACAAGTAGCACTTCCACAGGTTGCGCACCGCAAGCCGGTACACAGTTAGACACATCAGAGACAAGTGTCAGTTACAGACCCAATTAGGTCGTGAAACATAACAATAGATAACCTGGTATCCTCCATTATTAAATTCTATTCTTTAAACTAGCCGCAGCATGGTCATATAGACTAAGGAGTCTAATCTTGACCATAATACTTGCGACTAAGCCTAATAGATATAGAAAGGAAGTGCACAAAGCTATAAAATATGCCATATGGGCATAGGAAAATAAGTCAGTAGTACTGAAATACAAGAACTACGTCATAGGAACATTGAACAATAGAGCTCAAGGCTCAACAAAATATTACGACATACCTCAATATTTATATTATCCACCGTAGCTTGCTCTGCGACGAGGAGGTGACACAGACACCTCAACCATCGTGGTATTCAGTACGTCTTCCTAGTTGATGCTCGTGAATATATTCCAGCAGTTCCTCCGTCAAGTGATTACAATAGATATACGTGAACTAAGGACAGGACTATTTCTACCAGTGGGACTAATAACATTTGGCAAGGTTTTTTCCACGTACGAAGAGGGGATGGTAATCATCAGACATCACGCTACCCGACCACTAGCACTAGCCGATGGTTGTTGGTATCTTCTGGAATGAAGCCTTTCTCATTTACTCGTCGTCTGGCTCAGGTGTTAGATGTGTGCGTGTTGGTCTTCCTAGCCGAGTTGCGTCGTTCGCTGGGGCAACTTTTGAAGAATTGGGCGTCTCCCGCTTGTGATGTAGCAGTGAGTCTATATCTGCCACACATTATTAGAACTTATTAGATCTGGTAGTAAATAGTTTTAACCTTTTACAGGTCTTCATTGCGTTTACGTGTTAAAAAGTAATTAAGACGTTACATGATGAATTCAAGTCATTTCAAAATGATTGGTTGGGAGAATGGGAAGAGAGTTAGTTAAAGATAACACTCAATAAATCAAGAGCATAATCAGCCAATATTTTCAGGGGGGAAGAGGGGGGAGTTGGTGGGCACATCCCCCAATTTCCGGAGGCTAGAAAAAGTGATAAATATTAAACTGTTCTAGAAGCTTACTGAAGTGTTTTTACGGCAACATAACCCCCTAACTGCCGGAGGCTAGGGAAAATTATAAATATTAAGCCCCTTTAGAAGCTCTCTGAAGTGTTTTTTTTATGGCAACACATCCTCCTAATTTGAACTTGTACCTTAATTTTGATATTGTTTGAACCATAAATAAAGCCATACATACTTAGTCATAAAATTTCGGGGGAGGGTTTGAACCTCCAAACCCCCCCCCCCTTGACTACGGCCTTGAAATAAATGCATCTCAGAAAGTTATTAATTTTATTACCTTTGTATTAATTAATTCTACATGTATTATTGGAAAAACATAAATATTTTGTATTAGTTTTATTGATGGTTTCAACATTTAAATCTGTGATACAAAATGAATTAATCAAAACATAATAATTTAATGATTTCATATACGTTTCATTAAAATGGGTTTTAAATTGATTTTTTATTGCGATCAATACAATTGTGAATGCGTTGCATTGAAGTATCATAATAATTATTTAAAACCGCAAGGTCAATAGTAAAAAGGATCCTGTATTTTGAAACCCATATTTCGTATGTAGATAGAACAAAAACAGGAGGTGGAAAGTGTATAGAGCTAATACATACCCCTTTGTAGCAGTTAGAAGCATCGAGTTAATTTTTCATTCGAATAAAATAATTTGAACGAATTGGCTAGTCCACTGCAGTAAGATACATATAAAGTTAGTTTAATTTCAATGATTCCTGAATAAATAAATAATCAATTATTCACAATAATTGAGCTATTCAATTATTTTCATTCAATTATGCCAGGAGTAAAATGGTTACTGCTAGAGCCGCGCATTCTTTCGGCAGACAACGTATAATAATATTTTTTGTAACCACCTTCTTTTCCCAAGAAATAAAAGTCAGGCAGGCAGTTACTAGAAGGTAACAAAATATTTATTGGACATAAGAGATATAGTTTAAAAACAATAACAAAATATAAACATACTAATATTGATCATAGCGCGTAAGGTCGGAGGTTTAGAATTTAACATGATGTATCGTTACACTCAAAAAGTGACAAAATTGGCAAAGCTGGAAAACATGACGTCCCGTGAATACGAAGGTAGACTAGATTGCTCAAAGTCGGCAAGGTTAGAGACATTAATATAAATATAATATTTTGCGAATAACCAAAATAGACTAGAAAGTCTAAAGCCAGAGACTTTGATTTTTATATAGTATTTCAAGAATAACAATAATAGACTAGAAGGTTCAAGTTCAGTGACTTTAATATTAATACTATATTTAATGTATAACACAATTGAATAGAACGCTCAAAATCAGAGACTTTAATATTTATTTAATATTTCAAGGAAAACAATAATAGACCATGCCACAAATGTATGAAGCTTACAAGATAAGCCCAAGCCAGGCGAATGGGTACCAAACAAGGACGTTACATCACTAAGTAAATTTGATATATATTCAACCGTCCTAAGAATAATACATTCATATTATGGCTCTAATTTTCGGGGCGCAAAGGTCCCCATGACCACACAGCCAAATTATGATAAAGCCAGCTCCACCCTCGAGCTAATACCCTGGAGGGCGCCATCGAGGACCCAAAGCTCTGCTTGGATAAGCGAGATGTGTCAACAGTGGTTTGGGAGGCTCTCACCCAGCCCGCCATAGAGTAGTGTCTCCGCACGTAACTCTAAAAACCTTTATTCGGTTTACCAGTATACTTCTTGTTTTCCCATACTAATATTAATAATATGATTTTCTTTGTTTCAGAAACTTCGCGAAATGCGACAACCCGTCAGTTTAGTATCCGAAAACCACACGGTGTGACCGATTGGTCGGTACGTGTTGGAATTTGCTCTCGTGCTCCCCTTCAGAGTGTATTGGAGCATGCTATTTTGCGTCTACGTCTCTAAGACTTTAGAGGATGGGAGTGCAAGGTGTTGTCCTGCCTCCCTTACGTGTTCTTGGCTGCTGGAGCGTTCTGAGCGACTGCTGATCTACGTCCGGATGGAGCCTACGGTGAAGTTGAAGAAAGGTGTTGGCGTCGGGGTCGGAAGAAGACCGCCGGATGAGGCGAAGAAGAATCCCGGGCCCGGGAAGCGACCGGCCCCGAGTAAGAAGAATTTGGCGGCAAGCGTTGGGGGAGCCGCCATCAGCAGCAGGCTTGTGCTGCCCGTCTAGGCTGGGGGAATCGAAGGTTTCCGTTTGCGGGGAATGAAGGCTCCTCCAGTCAGGAAGGAGCTCGTGCCGGGTGGCAAGTGGTCCGCCACAAGTCCGAAGGCCGACGCTTTAGTGGCAGCTGCCCTCTCGAGGGGCAACAAGCCTGCGGGAAAGGCCGAAGCCAGCGGGGCCACTCCAACTCCCGGAGTCGAGCGTGCCGCTGGCAGAGGTGAGCGAGAGTTGCCTTCGGGGGATGAATCGGCCCTTTCTAGGGCCAACAAGACTGACCTGACCTCCCAAATTACCGGGGAGGTGGGTGCAGGAACATACATACTGGGTGTAGGCAGCGGGGCCCCACCAACTACCGAAGGTGAGCATGCCGCTTACCGAACCCAACAAGAGTCACCCTCCGGTGACGATTCGGCCCTTTCTAGGGCCAACACGTCGGCCAGCGTGACCTATCCAATTACCAGCGAGGTGGGCGCAGATGGCCAAGTTGAAGTCAGCGGGGCCCCTCCAACTACAGGAGGTGAGCGTGCCACTGGTGGCCGAAAAGAACTGGAAGCCCTTTTCAGGGCTGACAGCCCGCAAACCGGGGAAAATGGTGAAAGCTCCCGCCATCACAATGGGTGGAAACATAACGATGCCAACGGAAGCCCTGATCAGGGGAAACCTAGCCGTCTTTCATCGGTAAAGGCCACTGCAAGCGGCATTGACGCATGCGTTAATGCAAGGGCTGCAAAAACACGCGTCAACTCCGACACCTCCCACCAAGGGGTGTCGGTAGGTAAGAGACGCCCGGTTGAATTTTCTTCAGACTTGGAAGACCGGGTCACACGCTTCACGCGTGTCGACAGCTCATGCGATTCCGTGGAAGTGGAGGGACTGTCTTCAGGACCAGACCTCTCGTTGATGCGTGATGAGTCGAGCCAGGGGTCCGATGATGAGTTTGAGGGATTTCAGACCGTAAGACTCCGCCGAAGGAGTAAGGCACTGCACTGAACCGGGCCACCAGGAGACTTGTACTTCTCCACCCTGACATGGAGCCCGCACAGGACTGATATGGAGTACAGCCTTGCGGTGTGTTCTCCGGGAGTCAGAGAGACAACGAAGTTCAGCAACCGCTGCCTTTCTCTGGTCCTCTGATCCCGTTTCCACTGGGAGAGCATCTGGGTGATGGATTTCACTGGAAAACCCATCACCACCAGCTCTTCCTGGATGTCACCAGGGTTTTTCCGTGTCAGGAGTCCCTTCACCACGACCCTGACCAGTCGCTCCCGTCCCAGCTCGTAGGACCAATGCTGGATCCCCAAGCCCAGCAAGAACTTCTGGAGGGCGCGGTAATCTTCCTCCAACCCGCACCGCCACCTTGGAGTAGTCCTCCACATCACACAAGATGATGGGAGGGATCTTCCCCTTGGCTTTGGGAGCCGTCCCAGAACCACTAGTACCAGGCTGGGGTGAGGCACGGCTTGCGTTGTTACCCTTAGGTTTCCGCCGCTTCCCACCTTTACCCAACGCTGGCGCACCCTGGCCCGGGCCACCATTGTCTCCGCTCTCATCACCAGAGCTACCACCTAAATGGTTAAGGTTGCCCCCCTGTAGCTTCCTGGTGTTGCCAGCCTTACCTCTTCAGCGGAGTCTTACGGTCTGAAATCCATCAGACGCATCATCGGACCCCTGGCTCGACTCATCACGCATTTAAGTATTAAAGAAAGAATTAAAGCAAATCCCACTAAATCAGCAGCCCTAATCTTAGCCAAAGGTAAGAAACCACTCCCCGCCCTACTTACCCTTTTCAACACAGAGATCCCACTCCAAGATGAAGTCAAGTACCTTGGGATCACAGTAGATAGGAAACTTACCTGGAGGATTCATATAGATAAACCCAATGGTTAAGTAATGGGTAGATTCATTCAACTGTCCTCACTGTTCAAAGGAGGGCAGCTCACCATTTCCACTAAAATATTACTATACAAGCAAATAATTCAACCCATAATTCTTTATAATTGTGTAGTATGGAGCTATGCCTCCAAAACAAACACTAACAAACTTGAGGTAAAATAAAATATTACGGACACTCACTGGGATAAACAGACGCACCAGAACAGCCGACCTACACACGATGACAAACTGCCGCCAACTACAGGAAATCTACCAGGACAGAAACAATAAGTTCTACGACCAGACCGAAACGTACGAGAACGAACTTGTTAGAGGACTCGGACAGTGCAACCCGACTGAGCCACGACACCATAAACGACCCAGGCTGGCCTAGTTGAGCACTCAATTATTATATCTATCTAAATGTCTATTATAATCTAAAACATACAATTTTTTTTAAATCCCAAGAGAAATTTCAAAAAACTAAGAAATCCCTAGTTGATAATCTTAGTAGAAAAATGTATTTAAAAAACCCTAGGTGTAACATTCCTGGTAGAATAAAAATTTACCAATACTTGACAATCAGCTATGCTAGAATGACAGTAGAATCTCCGAAAACCTCACCACCCCACCTATCCCATCCAACCCAAAACCCGACCTTCACGCACAAATCGCACATTTCATGCCATTACTACCTTTGTCACGGCTGGACGCCACTGGGATAACCTACTAGGTTTTTTACGAGTCAGAGGATAATATTGGCGCCGAGGTTGGCCCCAGATGGGGAATGGAAATGTATCACCTCCAGACCGAATCTTAAGAAAAGAAAATCCTACCAACCCCAATCCCATACTCGGACTTTACCCAACAATGACCCTCATAATTCACCCACAAGTCACCATCATAACTTATAACACACCTTCCCCCATCCCAAGGAGAAAAAATCCTTCCTATACCCGAGACCCAGCGCAAACACTCACGATCACCAATGTTCACCTTATGGTGTAATATATACTAATACTACTGTAATTCTCTTACAGCTTCATTTCACCTATTTCATTTCATAAGGTGTATCATTTCATTCACGAGGTTAAGAGTCATGACAGTTATTTGGTAATCAAACAGAAAATCAGCCCTTTCTCTTGATGAACTAACTTGGCGCGTCTGTCAAGGTAGAGATTCAGAGTCGGGCAACAGCCGAATGGCGTCATAGGCCAGTCGGAGAGTGGCTACCCTACGCGGGTGCACCACTTGTTTGAAAGAGCTATTAAATTGTCTTATGTTACGAAAGAGCAATATTGTTTAACCCTCTCTCTCTCCACCGTTACCTTACCTCCCACCGCGAATCACGTTGCTGAGACTTCCTTATATTCCACCGTGAATCACGTTGCTGGGACTTCCTTATGTTCCACCGCGAATCACGTTGCTAGGACTTCCTTATGTTCCACCACGACTCACGTTGCTGGGACATCCTTATGTTCCACCGCGAATCACGTTGCTGGGACTTGGGACTTCCTTATGTTCCACCATGACTCACGTTGCTGGGACATCTTTATGTTCCACCACGAATCACGTTGCTGGGACTTCCTTATGTTCCACCGTGAATCACGTTGCTGGGACTTCCTTATGTTCCACCGCGAATCACGTTGCTGGGACTCCCTTATGTTCCACCGCGACTCACGTTGCTGGGACATCTTTATGTTCCACCGCGAATCACGTTGCTGGGACTTCCTTATGTTCCACCGTGAATCACGTTGCTGGGACTTCCTTATGTTCCACCGCAACTAACTTTGCTGGGACATCTTTATGTTCCACTGCAACTAACGTTGCCGGAACACTCTCACCGACCTTTTTCCTACCCGTACCCACACATGTCTGAACACAACGTTGCCGTCGTCATGACATCAACCAGTTACCCCCACAGCCGCAGCGAAGGATAACAATAGTCCCACGTGTTTCAATCACAAGCGTATCAATCCAACCAAGCGGTCGTTTTCCCCTCCATGCAGTTGGCATAACGCCCCCTCTATAGACTCCGTTTTTTATTACAATGACAATTTAAGTTTACAATACAATATTTTACAATTTTAATATCAATTTTACAAATTAATGATTTATAAGTTAACAATCAAAATATCTGATCTCCTTGAGTGGAGCTCTAGGTGAAGATCTTAAGTATCCGTAAGTCCGTAGTCCGTAGTCCGTAGTCCGTAGTTCGTGGTCCTTGATCTTTAGAAATTTTATTCGCATCTACACCATCCATATCCTTAATCACTAGACCGTTCCAACCAATGAAATAGTCAGAGACTTCAGCCAATAAAACTCTGTTAAAAGAAAATCGTCTACACCAAGGAGCATCAACCTCCCCAATTCCTAATCCATTAGTGTAATTAGTACTTAAGCGTATAACCCGAACGGGTAGTAAGACGCGGTGCTAAATAATAATAATAATAAATAATAACCAAGGAGCAACCGCCAAATAGTCATCTGAACAATAAAATATTCTAAAACAACTTTTGGAGAAAACGTCCAGGATATACTTGAAATGTAGGATAATTACAATCACTATGTATGTATTTACAGCAGGATTTGAACTATCAAACTTAAAATTAGCAAAGGATCCTTTCGTTGTCATTGGTGCTTTTTATTTCGATGCGCGCGTACTGTACATATTTACTTATCTGTGATTGGTAGTCCTTATAAACTAGTCCTTAGAATGTTCAAGTTGACCAACTTCTACGGAGTACGGACCAGGATAAGGATACGGATCAGGACTCTGTAGACAAAGCAATCTAATTCTGTGGCAACGGTTTCTTATGGACCACGGACTTACCGACACGGAGTCTGTAGATGGGGCTTAACGCGGTGCCATGGCAAGCGATTCGTATCAAGTGATGCATTAGGTTAATGAGTAGAATTAATAGCGTGACTGTGGAGTAGCCTTTGAGTGCTATTTCATTGCCTTCGCGTCTTGCAAGAAATAAACAAGTGATGCCATAATCTTGAGTACCTCACTAACGAAGCGAGATAGAATGAAGCTATAAGTAGAAAAGAGAGAGATGATGAAGATAGAGAAAAAGAATGAAAATATAGTTGGCCCTGTCTCATGAGAACTCGAAACAATTTAGTTTAATTTTGTGTTTTTTACTGAGAGCTCAACAATTTTGTTTATTTATAGTTTCTAGTGCCAGTACTTTCCATCAGCAGATTTAACTATATTTTATAACAGCATATATTTATGAAAGTGCATTTACTGTAAACTGTATCAGCATTCAAAAGGAAATCATATGGGAGTGGGTACATCCAGTTGGAGTTTGCTAGCTAAGCAATCTAGCGCACATATCAAGCAAGCACGTGGTAGGAAGAACAGTTAAGAAAATACTTTTTTTTTAAACATTGGGAACATTTAATTTTACTATATATTGTTTATATTATTCTATAGGTATCATTGGTGGGGTTATGGGAGTATGCTAAGCCTCCTTCGTACTCAAATGCTAGAAATGATGTTTACTAATGCGTTTTGCCATTTAAAACTACAGTAAATTGGTTTAACTTAGTTTTTATATTTTGGTTTTATTATTTGATAAATTAAAATAATGTTTACAAACTTAAGGTAACTAATTGTATTTAGTCTCTCTTAGTCTCTCTACAATATGGGCTACCAAATTACTTAGCAGTTCTGTATTTCACCACTTCATACAAATAGAGTAGCGTGTGACGTAGGGAAGAATAGAATTGCTAGAAGCTAGTGTGAACTTTCACTGGACCATCTGATGTCTACAGCTCATCCCATATTTTACAAAATTGTTCCATGTTTCTAAAGTAGCTGTCCTCAGACAAAGAGGTTGGAAAGCAAAAATTAAGCCCTTTTTTAATAACAATCATAGAATATATCCTGTCTACGCCACTAATAGGTATTGATATATTTATCAAAAGTGACAATAGCAGATCACAATCATGACTAATAACTGTCGTGGGAATTTATGAAAGTAATTTTGGTAACCTTAATAACTGTTAAATACTTTTCTTCCTACCTTCTTTTTTTTGTTCCACAGGTGACACGGTGACCTCACGAAGTAAGCCTGATGTATATCTAGTTATAAGCCCTCCGCACAGTCTAGCGTTGCTGGCAGTCTGACATCAAGGCGCTATAAAGCAAACTATATCTCAATCACGATTGAGATTGTTATCAATATTGTTTTCAGGTGGATGACACATCTTAAGGGCTGCTAGTGCCTGAGACACTCATAGTGGTCTCCAAATTCCTTGCATACACCCTTATTTTATATGAAGACTATACTTGCGATTTCAACATGATTTTAGCCGCACCAATTGGGACAAGTCTGGGTTGCCTATGGCAGTGAGGTGGGGGTTCGAATCTTAGTCAGGTGTACTGACGTGTTTCTTCCTCAATAGTTTCTCACTCGTCTTCAATGGAAATATGACGGTTTCGGATAAAATTTTCTATTTTTTTCTATTTTTGCGACTATTTCGGACGGGTAGTAAGGCGTGGAGCACAGATGAGATAATAATTATCATACCTAAATTTATTAATGTAAATATTTGGAGAGTCGGGGGGAGGGGGGTGGTGAGGGTAGTAAAACGTGGGGTACAAAAAATGAAACCAACGTGAATCGAAAAAGTCTTTCAAAAGTAGTAGTCTCTTCTTCAAAGCTCTTGAAACCACTTTTTGAATTATTCAACGTGTTTGACCATAGTCTGTATGTTTGTAGCAACATATAATAGTTTATCAGTCATATTAGTTTTAGTTTGTCCCTAAATGTCAATATGTGGTGTCAAGGCCAGGTGCTTAGCCAAGGGTGGCTAGGGCTCTGGGGGTTTGGAACCAACTTCCTAGTGAAATGTCAACGAATCCTACATTTAAAAAAAAAATTAGTCATATTTTAAATATACTCAATAATGTAGATACGCGATTATTATTGAATTGTAAATTATTGCAGCACTATCTATGACGTAAGTGGTCGTTTGAGCTATACAGTTTTTAGAGGTACTGTGTTTTAGCTTTATGAAGCCTATTGTTTTATTGGCCTATGGCCTACTACATCACGAATCATGTTGAATCAGTGATATGATTGACAAGTGAGTTGAAAGGGTGGCGAGGGTTCGGGGGTCCAGATAAAGGTATTGTAACATATTTTAACGGACCCGTTTAGAAAATAAGCTTTCTAAGCTCTTGGTGATTGAGCTCTATGACACTCACCCCCATCCTCTATTCATTACGAAATTGAAATAGATACCAGTACACGCCTGGTCATAGATACCTGATTCAGATCAGAGATACCGGATTCAATCTTTAATGATCACTATAATACGATTTGTATGTATAACCTTCATGGTAGGAAGGAACGTCTGAAAGGTCTTTTTTACTACCAAATTCTACTATACAGTATAATTCTGACAGAGGAAAAGGCCTTTCAGACCACCCTTCCTATCATGAACAGGGTCTAGTTCCCCAGTTCCCTGATAGTCAACTTCCATTCATTACAATCCTCCAAGTCTGAGGCTGGATGAATTATTTGCTACGCGCCTTACTACACTTTCCCGCTTCACGAATTTAATTATGGCAATGGTGTGGGGATGAGGAAGGAATAATATAGAGGAAATGTCGCCTCATTCATGTAGAAGGAGGGTGGAAAATCGTGTAAGAACACTACACCCGGGCGGGATTCAAGCCCCAACCTCCCAGTCACCAGCAATTCAGTATCAGTTAAAACTTAGACCATCGATGTTGGTCCGAGGTTAGTTCCTAGACATATGCGAGAACAACGCGACATTTCCTGTGACTGTTGGAAGTAGCTCACACACGGAGTGTCAACACAGGCTCTTTGCTAACGGCCAGTGGCCACTCACAGCAGCCCCATCAACTGGACATTGGTCCGATAGCAAAAGAAAGATTAAAGATGCGGTGACCTTGACGGACATTCCTTCCAAGGTACGATGAAGGTTGGAGCCGAGCTAGGCTTGGGGCGTTATTCCGTCACTGCACCATCCACACAGACATGGACCTTTCACACTGGACTTTCAGTGACTTTAGCAACTACCATAAACTGTTCTTCCTACCAAAATCAGAGTATAGGTTACTGTTTTTTCATCTTTATAACAAAACTAGGGGCTAGACCTTACAAAATACCGGAGGTACCCGTAGTTTAAAAAAAAATCAACTCAACCACATGAATAAATAAAGACATAAAAAATCCCATATATAACCAACTACCCCAAAATTTCTTCCCTTTAGCCGCCACTGCAAGTAGCTATTAAACACCATGTGCCATACGCCCTGGAGAGCAATAGTGTGAGAGCTGAGAAAATGCTGTTGGATTTTCGAGATGCAGAGGGTTTATTTTTTTATACATAAAGATGGAGAAAAAAATGGGTCACATGGTATATCTCATGGTCATTTTTTAGATAAGGCCACCATCTTGTTTTTTTAAGAAAAATAATTTAAATTCTATCTTTGCTATATATGGAGGTGTGATATGGCAATTTAAATGTCATGTATGTTATAAATATGTTTAAATGTCATATATATAATATATTCTTCTGAAACCATCGAAAGTGGCGTAAATTGTATAGAATTCAAAATAAACTTTTATTTTTGTTGTATTTTCTCCCCCATTTATCTAAATAAGCTTTAATTCTATTACGACTATATTAAGAAGCTCTACATACCAAAGAATAAGCTTATGTTACATAATGAAATCATTGTAATATATAGTACACCATCGTGCATAATAATTAATTCTATCAAATGAAAAGAATAGTGGTAAACATTATCTTATGCTGCAGATATGTAAATCCCAATTATTTTCTCTGTCACCACGAATAAAATCCCTGAGTATAGGAACAAATATTGACACAAACTGGTCCCAATAACAAAACATCTTGCTACGTGTTATGGCAATTTGTCTGAATTCTTAAAAGTCATTTTAAATGTCACTCAGATTTTCGAGAGTGCATTTTGTTTTCTCGGAAAGCTGTTGTTCGTCATTTAACAATTACTGTAAATTTTTAGTATTTGAATAGTTTTTTATCACATTGTCCAATAAATTATATCCACTGCGGTATCTGAATGACCTCACGGAGCATACAAGTTGCTCGCACTCTTTGAGAATAATGATTTCCATTTAAAGCACTTTCAGCTGAACCTGGTCCCATTGTCTCAGTTTCAACTAGAATTTAAAGATCTCTGCTGTTTTTCAAATAGAGTAAAAAGCATGATATTTCTATTTTCTGAAGAGGAAATCCTCCTAGACCAAGAACTATATTTTAAAATCTCTCTTGGTGAAAAGGGTGCAGTTCTTTGGCTATATGGTATACACCTTCATCACACCACAAAGAGCCCTCTGGAACGTTTAATCGAAGCAACATATATTGAAAAGTTACCATTTTGTATAAATTGAATCATACTGTGTTGCAGGATAAGATAGTATTGGAGTACCTCCAGTGAGTGTCCTGTGACGTGGATGCTGGAACAATACACTCATGAAAGTTTTCCTTTATGGTATTTCTACTTCTTCGTGCAAATGAACGCTAGATAGATTAAATGCTATAAAAATCGTGAGAGAAACCATAGGTCTATCAGATCTAAATTCCTTCCTGGCTTTCTAATTTCAGATGATAAGTTCAAGTCATTGCTTGGTGTGAAATCAATTGGAATAGTACCTTTTTTTACTTACTATAGCTAAGCAACTGCTGCGCTTTTATGTATTTATCAAGAGTTCTTAATTTCACATCAATACCTAAAGCTCCTGCGTTGTTGTCTGGATGATAGTTGCTTTATGAAATTACTTCTTGGTCTGTAGATGACATTTGATGATCTTGAAATAAAACTAGGACGGTGGCATGTGTTCCACTCATGCCTGAAAGTGTTACTTCTTCCCTATCAAAATTGTTCATAGCACCATGGACAGGAATGCTGGGCTTTATTAAAGATGGTATTGGGACACGGTGCCCTCCAGCTCGGATGATAGTTCTGTTTGCCAGCATTTGGTCTTGTCGCAAAACTTCATCATTAGTATGACACAGTCATGGATGGTTATACATATTGACTAGTGATTTAGATCACCTTATATTATGTATTGCTTGAGCATTGGCCACATGTAGAGGAGTTTTTTTTTTGCACCATTGTAAATCAGAAAATATACAACCTGAAACAAAGTGTCACATTTTCGGTGAATATGTGCTGATTAAAAATATGAAGGTGCAATTTTTTTTAAGAATTGTTGCCAGTAAGTTGGAGGTGACTGCTCATATTTGAGTTGAGAAACTTTTAAATCATTTTAATCTGCGAATTGTACTTCTAAATTGAAGTTAAGGTCATTCGACCATCAAAATTTTATTGTATTATTTTAATAAGTGTATAAATATAAGCTATAAATATTGATTCAATGATT
>CABFWO010003249.1:39871-84164 GCA_902155825.1 Timema genevievae | reverse complement strand
GAGGAAGTTAGTATTCGAGAAAGGATGTCTACGAAAGATAATCAGGCATGAACTGTACATGCCCTACAGTAGTTTGAGTTAACATTATAAAGAAGGGGAGACTGGCGTCAGTTACAAAGCGATTGCAAAGTAAAGTTATTTAATAAGAAATATTGTCGTTTTGACTTTAACTTGAACTATTTCGATAATGTCAGTCAATGATTTTTAAGCGTAATTATTAAAAACAACACATTATGTAATTCAAAATGTGCCACCACCTAAAGCCGCCGCCCCTAGGCTTGTGCCTAGTGGGCCTATAGTGTAAACTCTTCGATGTAACAGCCAAATTGTGTTGGTTCCATTTTATATTTTTTCTATCCACCTTTCTTGTAACCTCCTCCTAATATATATTACAAACTTGTTTTTGAAGCTGAGCTATTTAGGGCACCATCTGTTGTGGCGATTATAAACTATTTCAATATATATCACTCTATTTACTACATGCAGTTCTTCAAAGTACAACATATGTTACATATTATCTAGGGGTGGGATCATTAGCTGCCCTAGGGTTTTATTAAACTGTTTTTGGGGAAAAAAGTGCAGCCTATTTTCAGATAAATAGAGTAAGAATCAAAATTGAGAATCGGGATCAAGAAAAATAGGAACGGTGACATCTCTACTCAAATTAAACTACAAATGATAGGTCCTGAAGCAACTGTCCCATCATTTCATCAATCACAATGAAGAAACAAAGAATTGAATTTTCTTTAAGACAAGCTTACAATATGGCAATTTTTAAAGCATAGCATTAATCAATGGTAACTAAGTATAGTTTGAGTTTTGTGTTTGAGCATCACAATTGGTTCAAATACAGAATGAATTACAGTTACCACATTGACCATTTTAAAGTTTTCTATTTATACTTACACCCATTTTGGTGCTGCACAAACAGAATATTCTCTCGTGAGTGCCAAACTAATTTTAAACATTTCATTATCAAATCTGTAACAAAAGTGGTACTACCATTCTTTAAAAATGAGTCATCCAAGAGTATTCAATAGTATTCAATATAACATAGCAAGATTTGTGATGTTTTAATTATGTCATTTCCATTCAAGACTTGTCTAATGACTCTAATGTAATTTAATAGTTTTCTTTGACCCTCTAACATGGGCTTTAGCCATTATAACACTTGTATTTTAGCTATGAGTAATTAATGCATGCCAATAATAAAACTTTTTTTTCTGACCTTTAATATATGATCGAGGGGGCGTTCCTTATGCACAAACATCCTGAGTGTCTGGGCAAGGTTAAACAGGTCATTGAGCTGCTCCTTGCTGAACATACGTACAGACAGGACGTGGTGCCCAGACAGTCTATGGGACGGGATGGGCACATGACTTGAGAGTCCTAGGAGAGGGGAGGGTGCCCTCGGCTGCAGCTTGAGATACTCTGACATATCCAGCCCGGGAAAGTCGTGAGGTGCCAGGGTCTTAGCGAGAGATTCTGGTTGGAGTTTCATGACACTCTCTGGCTGGAGTTTTGAGTACAATTCTGTTGAGAGGCAAACAAACAAATGTGAGATACCGCCAGGGTTGGCTGCATTGATAGTACCCCTGACTAAATATTACCCAGGTACATTGCAGGTGAAAGAATGCAAACCAATCGTGAACGAGAGAAAATGATTGAAATAGAAAAACAAAAGATATTTCACAACAATGAAAGAGAGAGGGTATTTCAGGTTGCCTGCCTAGAGTGTCAAGATCACCATCTGGTTTACTGAAGAGATAAAAAAAAAAGTCATGGAATGGTGTCTTCATATAGATTAGTACAACACCACATCAGGTAAATCTGAGTGTAGCACTTTACACATATTTAAATTTATTAAAAATAAAGTTTTTTTTACCATAAAACATTGATGCTTTAATCAGCTAAAGTATTATTAGAATTTAAATACTAGAGTCTTATTTTTACTTTAAAATTAGTTTTGTTTGTTTGTGTAATCTTAATCCACTGGTAAATTTAACAAAATTAAAAATTAACTATTTATTTAAACAGTATTGATAATTTTTTTATAGATTCTTTTTTTATTGTACCTTTATAAACTTAAAATATTTATTCAGAAAAATATAGCTTGAATAGGGATGGGATACTCGAGTCCTTAAGGATATCCGAGTTTTGGGAAACTATCAAATTCAAGATTAGAAATATATATATATATATATATTTGACAAACATTTTGAATTGGAATTTGTTTTAATACCCTAACACTGCTTATTAATTGCTTCGGTGGCCAAATGGTCTAAGGCAGAGGTGTCCAACATATGACCCGCAAATGGATTTTCTCCGAACAGTGTATGATTAAGACAACGTGAGCTTTATTTTAAAGGTTTAAGATATTACCCACATATCACTTATTATGACTTGCCATATGGACAAAACCAACTATCACAACCAATTCGCCATACTTCTCTCTTTGTTTTGCTGTAAATGCAATTACTACATTTCATACACCACTAGACATCTTGTTCCCATCAATGGATAGGGGTTTTGTCTGCTAGAAGAATTTCATTCTTTCACATTCCAAAGCAGATTACGACAAGCCTCCCCCTCTTGCCCCACCACTACAAATATTGAATACCAGTGCAGTGGTGTACCCACAGTTTGAATTTGTGTATTTAGTCGTGGCTTCTATAAGCTCCAAGAAAATATCAGCGTGGTGTGTATTTTTTCAAATACCTGTTAGTAAGTGATCACGTCTCTTTCAAAAAGTAAAAAAGTAAATAGCGAATGTTGCGTTTTTAATGAAAAGAGGAGTGAAGATTATTTATGTACTCACCACCACCACCACCACCACCACCACCACCAACAACAACAACAACAAAAGTATCCAACATTTTCTTTGGCATCCTCTCTTTTTTCACTCTCAATAAATGCCCAAATCAACTCATTCTTTCTTCCTCCACTATCTCATGTCACGTAACACATGTAACTTAATTCCTAATATTGTTTATCCTCATGACATTAAACACTCTCCTCACAAACACCATTACCATAGCCTCCACTTTTCTAGTCTCTCGTAAGGGGTCCATTCACGATGCAATCTTGAAGCAATCTGGTTGTCAATCTCATAGCTTTCAACCAAACTGCCCAAATATTGCCTCGTCAGTGGGCAAAGGCAATCAGATTACAAGCAATCTCCAGATTTCCCGAGCAATATTTTGGTTAGTTGTCTGGACCATCCATTTGATTGTCCCCTCTGGCAATCTGAAGCAGATTGCACATGGGTTGCACTGTGAATGGATGAATGCGACCAGATTGCCAACATGCTAGATGTGCGCATCGCATCCACATAGCACCTGTTTTGTTTTGTGTCTTGGTCTGTTTTTCAAAATCATTAGGATTTTCTTTCCTCAGTTTATTTACTAGTAACATAAGTGAACACTTTTGTCTTTGAAGCTGCCATCTTTTACTCCAAAAATTCTTCCTTTTCCTAGATGGACGTTGCTAACTTTGGCTTAAAATTACTACTACTGCTGCCAACGCTGCTATATGTTCATTATCAATACACTTTACAAAGTCACAGTTCCTTTAAAAAAGACTTCCACCACAACATGTACTGCCTTAAAAACATAAAATAACAAGGTACGAAACTTCACTCATTGTTAGTATATGCCCACAAGTCACAAAAGTCTACCTTGAATAGATTGAGCCAGGATAGAGAAAAAGCTCGGTTGACAACCAAATTGCTTGTATAGTCGCCTCGATAATGGAAACACCAATCCGCCGGAAATTTAAGAGTAATCTCATTGCTAACCAGATTGCTTCATATGTCGACTCGTGAATGGGCACCTTTACATTCACTGTCACAAGCTTCTGCTGCATATGTGACAATGGGTACAAAGTACACCCTGTGCAACGATTCCTTACACTTCAAGGGCACTCCTCTTCTCCATAGCAGGCCTCTTACACCTATGGAACAACTCTCCCTGCTGTCCTCTTCTCAATAGATCCTCTCTACATCTACCTTTTGCCTCAATCCCGCTTCCAAGATACTTTACACTCTGTATCTTCTCAGCTCTACTCCATCCAACCTTATAGCTTTACTAGACCTTACTCTCTTCCTTGTCATTACCATCACTTCACACTTGGCTGTGCTAAATTGCATTNTTTCACTTCCTCATTCCATTCCTGTACTTCCTCTTTCTTCTTCCCTCTATACTATCAATTCATCAGCATACATCATGGCTTTCATTATTTCCTCTCCAAGTTTTCCTGCCACTTTGTTCATGATCATTTCCATTACCATTACAAATAGTAGTAGTGCAGGGCACTCCCTGTTTCCATCTAATTTTTATTTGGAACCACTCCATTCTTCCACTTTCCGCCTTTAAACAACTCCTGTTATCCTCGTAGATGCTTTTCCCTCTCATTACGACTCCTCTTTCCACTTCAGTCTTATCCATCACCTTCCAAATTTTATTTATATCCACGCTTTATATGCTTTCTACACATCCATAAATACCATTACCAAGTCTTTTCCAAATTCATACTCTTTCCATCAGCTGTTGCATGGCAAAGATAAAGTCTATCAAATATCCCTTTTTCATAAATCTGTGCTGTTCCTCTCTCTACCTTCCTTTCAGTTATTTCTTATTCTCTTTTCCAGTATCTTTTCATATATTTTTGTAAAGTGGCACATCAGTGTTATCCCCCTATAATTTGTACACCTCTTACTGTCATTTCTTGAAAATAGGTTTCAGTCTTCCAGTACCTTGTTTTCCTTCCATATCACTCTCAGTACCCCTTACTTCACCTGCAGCTTTTATTTCCAGTCAGTTTGTCCCCACCCGGTGCTTTTTTCTTATTTCATCATTTTTAATGCGTCCTCCCCCTATTTCCATGTGGGACCTCTTTCCTCATATTCTCAAAATATCACATCCATGGTTCCTTTTCTTCATCTCTTGTCTTCAAGTTCTTCCTATCATTCATCAATCATCCTAACTTCTCGTCTTTTCTCTCTCCTGTTTCTTACCTGGATACAAAACACTTTCTTGTTTCCTTCCACGTCCCGTTCCAGCATTTCTGTCAATTTTTGCATCCAATCCTTCCTGGCTTCCCATACCACTTGCTTCATTATTTTATTCTTTTTTCTATAGTATTGTCTTACTACCTTTCTCCTACATTCCCATCCCTTTATGTCTACCACCAACAACAACCAACCAACACTTGGTATTACTTTGATGTTCACAGTCTGCCCATCAAAGACTTTTGCTACCCATCTCAACTGTATCTAGTGATCGTATGGCTTTCTCTTTCCTTCTTGTACCAGCTGTTTGCTACTTTCATTTTCCTTCTTGCACATAACGCCAGCAGCCTTCTACCTTCCTTATTTCTCTAACAGCTCCTCGAACCCTCTTCTTTCTTTTCCTACTTTTGCGTTAAGATACCCATTACTACCTGAAACTCGTTTCCCATATGCCTTTCTAAAGCTTCCTAAAACTTGTGGGGCATACACTTTTATCACCTCCACCTTTTTTCCTGTTAGTGTTATCTTTATTATTATAGTCATTTGTCCCTACCACCTCCTCCTACAAAGTCTCCTCTGTCTATCCTCCCTTCATCGTTTCCGACCCAATGCAAAATGTAGCCTTTCCTTAATTTCCTCATGCCACTTCCTCTTTACTTGGTCTCGCTCAGACCCAGGACATCCCCTCTCCTCTCATCCATCATGTTCACAATCTCCTCCTCTCTTCCAGTCAGTGGGCCAATATTAAGAGTCCATATTTGTGGCTGTTTGTCAATAATTTTTACAATTCATCATTTGCCTTTATTTTTTCAAGTATTTTAGTTTGTTTCAGCCACCAGCTTACTATGCCTGTTATGGTCTATACCTTATGGTCTTACCACATTAAAAAAAAACTATTTCATGTTATTTACTAGAAATATTTTAACAATAAAATTTTTCATTTAAAAGTATGAACATCAACTTTTACAAGTATTAAAAATTGAATTGAAATAAATTTCACAGTAAGATAATTAAATTATTTGATATTAATCCAAAGTTTTATTTGATTCAATAAAAAATGCTATTCGTAAACCTCTATTTATTATATTATGTTATTTTTTATTATTTTTATTATCTTTGGTAAGGTTTTTTTAGCACTGCGTCTTGTTACCTGTTCCGGTTGTACACCTATGTACTAATTACTCTAGTGTGTTAAGAATGAGAAATAATGAATTTAGAGGAGGTATACCCACATTTGTGTGGATAGAGTGGTAAATAATTTAGGTAAAACCACCCTTAGTACATCCAACCAGGATTGAACTATGATCTCCCTGTCATTGGCAGTCTTGTCCATTGCGAGAGTGATGCCTTAGACCATGCAGCCACCGAAGCAGGTTTTAATAGTATTGCAACTTTTACTACATTAGTTTAGAAATCAACATTTTTTAATTTAAATTATTATTAATCATAATTTTAAAATTTCTCATTACGTCCCAAATCCCAATATTTTGAATTATTTTCCATCCCATTCCGAAATAAAAAGTAATTCCCGTCCATCCTTGCTAAATTTAAAAAGTCCCGCTTCAAGGTGCACATGTTTGTGTACAGGCGCTATTATTTTTTAAATGTCAGACCTTTATGTCTAAGAGATACCGCACAATGCCCATGACAGACAGGAACACAGATATACAAACTTTTCATTTTATTAATATACAAAGAATATATTTTTAGTAGGATCTGTCTCTCTTCTAACTTATAGTTTCTACACACAAATTAGAATAGAGGTTCCTAAAATATTACCAGCAAAATTATTTTCTAAATTTATAATTTTGCACCACTAAATAACTAAGCACGTCTTGTCACCAACATGTATGACTGTGTACTCACCACTAAATAACTAAACACGTCTTGACACCAACATGTATGAGTGTGTACTCACCACTAAATAACCAAGCACGTCTTGACACCAACATGTATGAGTGTGTACTCACCACTAAATAACTAAACACGTCTTGACACCAACATGTATGAGTGTGAACTCACCACTAAATAACTAAACACGTCTTGACACCAACATGTATGAGTGTGTACTCACCACTAAATAACTAAACACGTCTTGTCACCAACATGTATGAGTGTGTGTGTGTACTCACCACTAAATTGCACATCCCCTCCCTCCCACACATCCAGCTTGTGAGTCTCTTGCTTGTCAATATCTCTGACCACACCTAGTCGAGTGGGGTTCTCTGGCGAGATGGGGCACTCCAGACTCGAAGGAGGACGACTGCTTTCTTGGCCTGAAATTCCTTGAGGGGCAAGGAACCACTGCTTCTTGGTCTGCCACTCTCGTACATCCTGACCAAACCCTGGGTTCACCAAGACCTGTGGAAGAAATTGAAATAATGGCAAATTACAAACATAGGTGTGTTCATCTTAAATTATAACTTTGTAGAACCACTTTCATGAGATATCATGTCCTATATCAGACCAGACAGTAATCACAGGCTTTCAGGCTGTATAAAAGGCGATTATTTTTAAGTTTCAAAATGCCATAGCATTTTTGCTATATTATACAAGGAGTTACAGGAAAAGTTATAGGACAGTGTTCACATCTTACACCGCTGCAACTAGAAAAGCCCAGATCCTTGAACAAGGTTTTATTCTATTTATATCAGAACTCTTGAAGGAAAATGGTGAAATTTGTTATTATAAAACACGCAAATAAAATGTAAAAAGAATAGGGCTGTTATAAAAAATGACAGAGTAGGTCTTTTGTTTTTGTGATGTTTTATGATGTTTAGTTTTTACTTAACTTTTTCATGTTAAAAAAATTTTAGCCATCTAATTTTAATTATTCATACAGTTACTAAGCAATCGGTTGTTTTAGAGGCAATAAGTAATGTATTACAACAAAACAAAGAGTTAAAGCCACCAAGCTGCAGAGGCTCACCTGTCCATCCATATACGCCACCTGTCCCCGCAACACCACTCGATGAACAGCGCCTCGCACTTTAATACCTGCGAATGGTGTCCATTGCGCCTTGCTGTACGCTGGGCACTGTGGTATCTCCCACTCCTCGTCCAAGTCTACTTCCACGTAAGTGCCTGGTTGCTCAGGCAGGTTGAAGATGCGACGGGGGTTATGGTGGAACTTATCCACCAAGTCCTATCGCCCCACACACAAATAGTTTGAGAACAAACCTTAACTGATTAGTAATTTAACTACCTAAATGATAGGGGTGTGCGAAGCTTCAAAGCTTTGACTTAGCTTCGAAAAATATTCCAGCGATGACAGTTACGAAGATTTGCCAATTAAAATATTGACATCCAAAACACTCAATCTAAGGTAAACTATTTCCATTTTGAAGTAATTGAAATGCATGTTATGACAATAGCTTTATCTATTAGTATAACACTAAATATTACAAACAAATGTACAGTAAATAGAAACACTGAAATTTAGTGAAATGTGATTTTGTTAAAGTTGGATCAGGTCCACTATTTTACGAATCTGAATCTCCATCAAATCACAAATCCAAATCTGAATCTTGGAAAAAATTACGCAACATAAAAGCAAGTATAAAATAATAGAAAATACAAATAATAACTAAATGTTAACAATCTTTCTCATAATCCATTCATTATAACATTCATATACTCAGTTAAGTGTTAAATTAATGATCTGGGGTCTGGATGTTAAGCTCATTTTATAATTATAATTGGTTCTGAACCAACAATAAGCAGTAGTGGAGGTCTAAAACAAATTTCACTTAAAAAATAGAAACACAATCTTTTAAGGATTTGAGTCTTGAATCTTCAAATCTCAAATATCCTTCAGGATTCGAGATCCCCTTACTAATTTTAAGATAGAAGATGAACTCCTATTGGTTAAAACATCAACATGTTCTAAGTAGAAAGTGGCAGTACTTCCAGAAAATTGTCAAAATATGATTCAAATATTATCTGTCATTGGAGCCAGGTGTAAACAATATCAAAAATAAGAGATTTAATATAACGGAAAGGGATCTTGTGAGAATACAGTGAAATGTGTATTTGGGCCAAAAATGTCAAAACACAAAGTACAGAGAACTTTCATATGACTTTAGGTTCAATGAAAAATATATTAGAAGATTTTTTTTTGAACCATTGCCATAAATGAAAGGGGGTTTCACCTTATTATTGGCTGTCTTGGACGTGTTTTCCAAATTTGTATAGACCATTAAAAAGAAACAGTAGTCAAATCGTTAAGCAAAGAGGTATCTTGAAACTTTATACTGTTGTGTAACAATAGTCAGGACAATGCCTACTTGGTAATTTAAAAGATAATTGATTTGATTTTCAAAATAAGCTTTTTCTTGTTTCCTAATTTAGATTATGCTTACAAATTCTTTTATTAAAGGCCTATTATGAGAAAAAATAAATTACTGCACAAAGTTAAATAGTGAGTCAATGATTTAAAATCGTTATAGTTCACGAATTATAAGGGGTCAAACTTGCTATTTTATGCTTTTTGCTTTTAATATATTTATATTAATATTGTAAATATTTCAGCCCCATGTATTAGATACTTTATCTTAACAATGATTCGACACCTTAACTCAGTCAGTAGCTTGTCTGTCTACTGGGTTAAGGGTCTTGGGTCCAATTCCCGGCATGGCCGGAAAATGGTGAAATGTGGGTTTACCCTTTCACAATGATGAATTAATGGCCGGAAACTGGATGTTGTGCCTGTCCTGATCTTAAGTTATAATCTAAGGCATATGAAGCTACGACAGGTCTAGCCAGCCGGTAGTGGGAAATATATAGTTTGAATAAAAAACTGACCCAAGCCACAGGCTGGAAACAGTACATAATGGATTTAAAAAAAACTTAACAATGGTAAAATTATATTAATAATAATCTTGAGTCGAGTTGGGTCGAATCCACTATTTTATAAATATGAATCTTGAATCCGAATATCCAATTTACCTTCGAATCCTGAATATGGAATATGAATACAAATATTGGAAAATATTATGAACATAAGAAGAAACCTAAATATAAAAGAATAATATAAAATACAAATTGTAACTAAATGTTAACATTCCTTCTTATAATACATTCACTATAATATTAATATATATTCAGTTAAGTGTTAAGTTCATACTACTATTATAATGGTATGATCGGTATTAGAGTTCTTAAATTTCATTTAGGGGGGGGGAAAAAAAGTCTCGACTCCTCGAATATCCTTAAGGATTCATGAGCCAATTCCTAGTGCTATTAAAAAGGTGCAACTATAGGCCGCAATACAAATGGAATTTTGACTAAAAACATGAATCTTGTTTTAAATTAAAATATAAGTATTATTAAAAATTCACTAAGAAAATTCGGTTTTGCATATATATATATACTGTGTCTATACTTATCTTTTTTTAAATACTCAGTTTTGAAATTTTAACAGTTTCCAGTAAAATAACACCTGCAATTTTAAATAGTTTTTTTAATTATGAGATCCCAAGACTAAACTAACTTTTATCATTAAAAAGTGTAGGGAGTGTGTTAAGTCATCTAGGAAAAATACTCTCAGTACACCTGCCTAGAGTTTACACACAAACTTCCCTGCCACCGATGAGGCAGATTAAATGAGCTTGATATTTAGGTCTTGTACCCACCAAGATGGGCTGGTTTGCTTTAGGCTTATATCAATGTTGGAGCAGTTTAAGTTGAATTTTACAGGAAATAAACAAGTAGTTTCATTGAGGAAGAGAGTTTTAGAAGGTTTTGGAGGGGGGAAGGGGGGGAGGGTATTGTCTGGATTTGAACCCTGACCTCTACTTTTTAGAGAGTGGATTTTTGCAGGCCCTATAATTTAGAGTAAAATTAATTTTAAACTCTTATTCCTTATATCGTATGGAGCCTGTCTCGCCTAGTTTTGCAACTACTCTTGGGACCGACCCGAAATATTTGAAAATTCTTGTGTTCTGGAGAGTTGACATACATCTCAAGTTATTGCAAACTATCAGTTGTTGCAATTTATTTTCCGTGGGTGGTGTTGGTCACTTCCTCTTTCTCATTCATTGTCGATTGCTTTGGTCTAGAATGTTCCCTACCTTCACCTTATCGAGAAGAAATTTAAACCCACTTAAGTGTCTGCCTGGTCTAACACGCTACTCTCGCAGTAGACTAGACTGCCAATGACAAGGACTTCAAGGGTCGAATCTCAGTTGGGTGTACTGAAGCAGTTTTTTCCAAAATGATTTTCCACTTTCCTTCCATGCAAATGTGAGTACACTTACTCTAAATATAGCCTTTCTAATCAATAAAACCATTAGCGTAATAAGTATGTAAGCGTATAACTTGAACAGGTAGTAGGACGTGGTGTTAAAAAAAGAAATCCACATGTATTAAATAACTACTAGTGATCAGAAGTACTGTGGCAGACTTGCTGATTAAAAGGTCCTTTAGAATGGATATCTCCCTAAATCTTTAGGCTCAGGAGTTTATTAATACTAATTATAAAAATAATTTAAAGAGTCAAAACTAATTTTTTTAATGAAATTTGTCACACTATAAGCCTTGAAGATCCTCCAGGATACCCTAATTTAGTGTTTGAATGAAATAGCAACTTTTTTTTAGCACAGCGTCTTACTATCTGTTCGGGTTATATGTTTATACTAATTATACCAAGGGTTTTAGGGCTTAATAAGGTTAAGTTATAGAAAGTGTACCCAAATTTGTGTGGAAAATCAACTTGTAAAAACAACCCTCAGTAAGCCCGACCGAGATTAGCCCCTTTATCTCCCCGTCATTGACAGTCTAGTCTATTGCGAGAGTAGCGCGTCAGACCATACAGCCACTGAAATGGTTCACTATTTATTCATGAACCCACCTCCATAGTTAATTTTCCTTCATGCACAGCTGTTAGTAAGAGTGGCAGGATTGTCTCTAGTCCTGGGAATCCCGGGGGAGCTTTTTCGCTTGTCTTTTCTTCAAGTGTGTGTGGAGCTGTAACAAACAATTTTACATTCAAAATTATTGCATTCTCAACCCTTTGGCAATAAATAAACATTTAAAGATAGACCAACATGGAAAATCAATTAGTATAACATAAGTAACTATGGGAATTCAGAATAACTAGTGGTGTGCAAAGTCCACTTTTTTAAATTTGAAGTTACATCAAATCAAATATATGAAATTATCTTGAAGCCAAATTTAAGTTTGTTAGATGTTTTATACTTGAAAAAAAAAAAATATATATATATATATATATATACATATATATATTGGAAGCTATTTATATAACTTTGTTTTATTGTAAAATTGTTTATAATATTTAATTTTATCTGATAAATAAAGTTACTATTACAACTTACAATTCAATAAATTCAGAATTTTGCCATATGAATATTATTATGAACTGTACATTCCAACAGTTCAGAATGGCAATGTTTGACCATTACTGGCAAAGATTCATATTCTTCGAAGCAAAATCTAAGTTGATATTTGTTTTGAAACCAATTTGAAGCTTTGTACACCCCTATAGTTAACTCTAAATTACAAGAAGTGTACTGATGTTGTGGTGTCAGTTAAAAAAAATTGCATATGATATTTGGAAGGACGAGGAAAGGTGGGTAGAAATATATAAAAGGAACCAACACATTATGGCGCTTAAAATAAAAAGACAAACGCAGTTACACTTTACATCGCTGCCAAACTGTACCCAGGTTGAATACACCTTAATTTAACAAGTTCTTAGTGTACATTTTGGGCTTGGAGGGAGATGCAAGCTATGTAAGTTTATTTATGTTAAAAAATGTATAGCTCTTTTAGAATTTAGTATATCCCCTAAATTACCATAAAAAAAACTCAAGATAGCTTCTTTAGATGCATGTCATTTTTTATTAAATGTTCTTCCCCTCCAAACGCTTCCCTCCCCTTTCCTGTAATTTTGTCCTGGCTACAGCATTGGGTTTGGGGTAAACTTGTATGTCTACTAACCTTATTCCACTTCACTTGGTCCTACCAACAATATACGAATAACACAGCCCAATTAAAATAATTAATCTATTATGCGTGAGCAAACAAGTCTCGCCAACTGACAAACAACACAGCAATACCACAACTGAACTAAGCTTATAACAGCCCTTGTCTGCAAGACTGGCAACCCCATTCTACACCTCCACTACCCCTTACGCATTGCCTGAAGTAAATAAAAAAACTCAGTTTAGAAAATAGCTTTCACTTCCTCTTTAATTGCAACCTTAACTTCACCACCAACAAGTGTCAAGGGGTACCTACCATAAAATTATTATTATTATTAGCACCGCGTCTTACTACCAGTTTGGATTATACGCACTTACGCTAATGTGTAATGGTAGGGTGATTGTGAGATGAAATGGAGGACCTACAGTTTAACGTGGAATCCGAACCACGGTGGAGGCCTGGCATTCCTCACATTCACAAGTTGTAATTAATACACATCTTGTCAGAGGTGAAGGAAGGGTTTGGCATTCAGATAAATCTGTGCCGGGACCTAGGATTGAACTCCGGACCCCCAGCACAAAAGTTTGACACCTTACCCCTAGACCACCAGGTCACCACCTATCATAAAAGCCTCTGCTGCTCGGCTAATTTAGTAACATAAACATTTAGGTTTGGAAAAATAGTAGTGTAATAAAACAAAATATGCTTTTACTGCTCTAAAGGAGAATTTTTTGGGTGATTGCCCCACCTCCCCCCTTTGGCAGCGCTCGATAAAACAATATTCACATAATGACAGTACGACTGACTAAAGCTTGATTCACATGCTCAACAAAAAATAGAAAACAGAAGCTGCGCAGTAATTCAAACATTTTAAGTTGACCCATGATGCATTGCAATGCTTTAAAACAGATAACTATCAACATATTTTATTTCTAGTGGATAAACATATATTTTAGATCATTGTCCCGATGGTTGTTTACAAATTATAATGCTGTGTCCTGGCACAATCCAATACATCGATAAACACGCTTTACATTAACGAGTTACTTCAAATCTCCTCAACGGCCAACGAAGCTGTCTGCTAGCTTCTGGCTGTAGAGCGCAAGCGTTGACAAATGCGCATGCGCACTAATTTGAGATAATTGGTTCTGAGATTTGATTGGTTCTCCTGTGCCTTACATCTTGAGCTGAGCGGACAAAGTAGAGAATAGTTGAACTTCATTAGAACAGATCGCGCTGATTAAGAGGAAATCGTGTTATTGGCTTAGAGCGCGTCATGTGACCACGTTTCTGTTCTGCGCTAGTTTTTGGGTGACCGTGTGAATCCACAGTAAAGGTCTCGCGTCATCCCTTCGCAGCCCTTTCACCACTCTAAGCATTCCAACAGGGAGCTATACTGGGATTTATTGTTCCTACACTGTTTCATCGCACATGCCAGACAAATAAAGTAGTGAGCACCCCGCTCGCCCCTAAATGTCTTATTTGCATCATTGCCATTTTTTTTTCGACAAGAGGTGAAGCCTGGGCCGAGGGCGCACCAGCTTGAGGGCCGGTGGGCCAGTCCGAGCTTGTTCCAAACCAATTATTTACTGTGGACTTTATTTGACTCTAACCCTACTAAAGTTTATCATCACCCAAACTAACAGATATGTCCAAAAATACCCGTTTTTCAGTGTAATTGACTAACTGTGGCTACTACACTTTTAAACTAATTTTAGCATAAAATATAATGGTAGTTTTTTAAAAATATTTTTAACTCAGTTTTTTATGTTATTTTCACTGATTTAGATCTATTTTAAGTTATTTAAATTTTCAAAACTTAAAAATTAATATATAACAAAACTGTATATATCATTTTGTTTAGTGATTTCTTATTAGATTCAAAAATTAAATATGGTTACATAAAATTATATAATCTAATAGTGAGACATATTAACTAGTTTATACTAAAATTTTAATGCAATAAGTTCACAAAGACTTCTAAGTTATTAAAATTTAAATAAAACCCTGTATTTTTTTCAGTTAACTAGCTTGGTACTTTTTTGGAAGGTCTTTTCATCATTTTTCTTGGCACTCAAAGGGTTAAGAAAATAAGAAAAACACAAAATAAAACACAAAGCAAAAAATTTTGTAGCTAGGTAATTGGAAATGTTGTGAAACTGATAAGAATATGTTGACAAAAGGAATGGACCTGTCGAATGACAAAACACTGAATAATAATAATATAATACAAATAACATAATTTGGATATGGCTATTATCCATTTCAGTACATTTAATTAGCAATTTATATTAACTTGAGACTGGTTGAATCCCATATTTCTCGAAACTGAATCTTAAATTTTCTTTCAAATATCAAATCCAAATTCAGATCTTTAAAAATATACAATTTTAAAGTGAGATCATTTAAAATGTATCTATAAATAGAGTTGTTTGGTTTGGTGCCAGTGATAAATTATATTTTGTTTGTCATATCTATTCCTCCATAAACAACAAAGAGAACACTATTTATAAAGATATGTGGACTCAACCTTTTCTCGAATCTAAATCTATATTTTATTTTGAATCTCGAATATTGAATTCAAATCCTAGTAAATAGCAAAAATGTTTGTAACTATTTACAAATATATAACCCAATATAGGCCTTAACTGTAAATTAAGAATTTTTTAAAACATGCTTTGAAGTTTAATCAACCCCAACCATCTCTCAGAAAATACTTTTGTGGATTGAGTCAAATTAAGCAATCCTAGATCATATTATGTTAAATAAATCAAAATTGGAGTGACTTTAAATTCTTTTAAAAAATGTTATTAGAATGAGTTAAGCTTCTAAAAAATAGCAAATGAACAAACAGATTAGGACTAGTGCTATCAACTTTATTCATCAATGAAGGATTACAATTTATTTTAATAAATCTCTATAAGAAAAATCTCTTTTCGCTTACATTGCTGCCACTGTACAAAGAGGTAATGGCTGGCTCTTGAATAAAATCAATCATTACCGCCCAATTTCCCGATGTAGGTTTCATTCTATCAAAATGCGCAGCGCAACTTTCCAAAAGAGGAAAGAAAAAAACACAAAAGGGAGAAAAAGGAAAATGGTAAAGGATGATAGGACACCTAGATAGGAACATGTAAAAGGAACAAATAAAATAAAGGACACACACAGGAAACGGACCTAGGATGCGAATATATACAATATATCTATTTAAGGAAATTCTCTTTTTGCTATTTTGAGGTAGTTTGTAATATATATATTTGGAAAATTAGAAACAGTTATTAATGTATATACTGTGATTTTCAAGCAGGATTATTTAAGTTATTTTTGAATTAATTTATAATAGAATGCTTTGTTTATGAGGTGAAATATTCGTTGATCGAATCCAGTAAAATCTCAAATCCTTGATCTTGAATACTAGTCAAGATTTAGTGAATATTTAAGCGGCCAATCTCTAATTATTATTACTATATTAAAACAATGTTGTCCTTTATTTTGGTGATTTTATTACTCAGCTATCCTTCTTTATTTACTCTATGGCATTAGGAACTCGAAAATTCATTACCACACTCACAAAAGAATGCCACCTATCCCTATCTTGAGCTAATTCTATCCAGTCTATCTCAATACACCCTATCTCTCTCAGGTCTATCCAAATGTTATCCTCCCATCTTCATCTGGGTCTTCCCAGCGGTATTTTCCCATTGGGTTTGCCATTCAATACCTTGAACGTGGTTCTAGATAATCCCTTTCGCGCTGCATGACCTGCCCACCATAACCTGTGAGATTTTATAAGTCTAACAATGTCTAGTGATGAGTACAGGGTATGCAGCTCATCATTATGTAGCTTCATACACTCACACTATCTTCATCCATTTTTAGACCAAATATCTTTCTAATCACCTTGTTTTTAAACACTCTAAATTTCTTTTTATTATTTAAGGTAAGAGGCCATGTTTCGCACCCTAAGAGAACAACTGTTAAAATTATGGCTTTGTTTATTCTGAGTTTTACATTTCTTGATAGCAGGTGAAACACCTATAACTTATTGACCGAGTAGTAACAATAATTTCCCGACTGTATTCTTTTCCTAATTTCCAATATAATATTGTTATCGCTATTTAAAATTGTTCCTATCAACTAATATGTTGTTTGCTCTAATATCTAAATTATCGCCCTCAATCTGTGTTCTCTGTGTTAACATATACTTAATCTTTTCAGCGTTCACTTCTAAACCTATTTCCTTACTAGCCTCTAATAAAGTTTCTGTATTTCTTGCAACAGTTTCCTTACTATTACCTAACAAAGCTAAGTCATCTGGGTATCCTACTAGCTGTATTGTACCGTTTAATGTCAAGCCTTCCCTATGATCTTGCCTTGCCCTAATAGCATATTCTAAGGCTAAATTAAAGAGTAATGAGTAAAGTGCAACTCCTTGTTTCAATCTACTATGTATTCTGAAAGCATCTGATGGGTGTGCCAAACGGATCTCTCAAACATACCCCAATTAGCTTGACCAGTTTTTTGGGTATTCCAAACTTAACTAAAATATCATTTAATTTTTTCCTTTGAACTGAATCATAGGCCTTTATAAAATCTATTTATAATTGATGTACCGTCATGTTGAATTCCAACTTTTTTTTCTAATATTTGCCGCATTATAAAAATCTGATCTGCTGTTGATCTATTTGGTCGAAATCCACACTGATAATCCCAAATTATTTTCTCTGCATATGGCGTCAATCTCATTAAAATTATGTTAGATAAAATTGTGTAACATTACTCAACTTTACAAGTCCATATAATTCCTTTAAATTGTTATTTCAAATAAGGTACTCATAATAGTATTCAAGATGACTTTTTGACCATTTTTTTTACGAATCTCATATCAGTTGAATTGAATACCATTAGAATCAAGGATTCGCGCAGTCCATCTCTAATATAAACCTATCTCCCCCACCATTAATAGCGTATTTTGGTATTAGTACACTTTTAGTTATGTAAGTGTAGAAGTGATACATTTCTCTGTTGTGTAATTCTTGCCCTTCTATGAAATTATGAGATTTTTCTTATCACTGCTTCTTACTACCTAGTCCGGTTCTACATTCATGCACTAATTATGCTAATGGATTAGGGATGAAGAAGGTTGAATTTAGAGGAAGTGTACCCTCAGTTGTATGATTAGGAAGGGTGAGGGGGGAAAGGAGGGGGAGAGAGAAAAATAGAGAGAAAGAAAGAGAGAGAGGGTAACCATTTGAGAAAAAAACCACTCTCAGTACACCTGATGGGGATCGAACCAGCATGATGCCACAGAAGCAAGTTATATCCTCATTTTAATGTGTCAAAACCTAGGTTATTATTTTATCCAATGGCCAACACTACTAGACTCATAATGTAGACTGACCATGATCTGTCGCAAACACATCAATGATATCCAAGTTATCCCAGAGGGCTTGCTGGTCTTCCTCAGTACCCAAAACCGGTCTCACACTCCCCAATTTGGAGCCCAGTCGCAGGAGATCCTTCTCTGTCAAGAATAAGTGGTGGGGACACACCTCGCATGTTACAGGCAAGCCCTAGAATAGAGTGAAATAATCTCAATTAACTTTTATCAACAATTTCATATAAAGATTCTGCAATACGAATGTATGTAATACTGTACAAATAAAAATACTGCATGTCTAAAAAAAGGAAATATACAATATACAATCATTTCTTAAAATTTCACAGCATGTCCATACTATAGCTACTAGCAGACTAACAGTGAGATAAGTTGTTTTTATCACACACTTTAGACACTAGACTTTCATAGAACAAAGCCTTTGACCATTCCCCCCCCCNCCCCCCCCCATTGCATCTTATTACCAGTCCAGGTTATCCATATTTTGTCAAATCTATGGGTTAGGGATGAGAAAAGTTATGTTTAGAGGAAAAATATCCAAATTAGTGTTAAGAGGAGAGTGGAAAATGATTTAGGGAAAAACACTTTCAGTACACCCAACCAGTATTCGAACAATGACCTTCCTGACACCTAAAATAACCAACCAGATGGGCTTTGTTTATGTGCCCCCTGATAAAGATCTTTGATAATATATTTTTAAATTAGAGTGCCATCAATATATTAAAACTAAGAATATACACATCATAAAACAAGAGATTCACTCAGAAAACCCAACACGAGCTAGGTTGCTATATCATACCTTCTCCTTGGCAGCACGTATGATTTCTATTTCTTCTTTGCGTGCAACATGGCATATGTGAATAGGTCGGCTATGCAATGTTGCTAGCAGTAGTACTGCAGCAGTGGTCTGACTTTCAGCATGGACACATAAAGGAAACTTCTTGGGCCATCTGTCAAAGTGCTGGACAAAACAAATACACTTTTTAGGCACTGATTAAAGTCCAATATTTCTCAAGATATGACTGAGCTAAAGAAAATTCAAGTTCAAGAGAGATTGTATTCATTGCAAATAAAGGTCTTCTTTTCAACAATTTTACTAGGAATTTTAATGGGTTTAAAATTAATATAAATATTGTATAGACTAAACCCATATTGATATTTAATTATTTTATCAAATATCTTTGACATGTAATTAGATGCTGCAAAAATAGCTTGTTTATTGTCTTGACATAATCATGTTAATTGATAAATGTTTGTTGTTTAAGCTTAAAGGTATTTCCTGGATGATTACTTAAGAATTGCTATTGTTTTTAATTCTAATATATGTGTGCTAAGTGCCCCTTTTTGTTTTTAAGTTAAGACAAATTAAATGTTAAGAAATATTCCTAAGCCCGAATATAAGATCAAATGCTATTTCTTGTTGTTGCAAAAAATACTATATTATACATATTTATAATTTAGAAAATGTTTAACATATTTCGACCTACATTCAACATGCAACTTAATTACTACAAATTTTTGTCAAGTGAACATAATTTTTAGTATATACGAGAAAGAGAGAGAGAGAGAGAAATGAAGAACATATAGCTTTATTTTCGAATCGAAGTAAAAAATTTTGAAACTTCTACGCACCCCTAAATTCTGATAAATGATTGCCTGAACTCGATGTCTATGATAATATTAACTAACTCTCTAACCTTATGGAACCAGAAAGTTCATGGGCAACAAAACTTAAGTGATTCAACCCTATCCCATTCAATACCTTACCTGACCTCAAGAGATAATAAAATCTTTCAAAAGTTAAGTCTCCCTACAAGCATTTTAGTTCCAAACTTGCATCCCAACCAAAAACAATTGAATTAACAGTATTTACTTTCTTCCAATCAAAGGGTTATCTGGCTTATAAATGAAAGAAAAGTTCAAACAAATTTGACCTATTGCATGTGAACAGTGTCAGTTTTGATGTACACTAATTTTTGCTTGCTCTACAGCGCTAAATCATAGATTCACATCCGAATGAGAGCCACAAAATACTAGTTCAGGCTATTTGCATATTTACACTAATGGATGAGGACGGTAGATTCTTTAGAAAAAGTCTAACTACATCTACCCACATTTGTGTAGGAGAGTAAGAACTATTTAAGAGAAATTCCCTCCATACACCCAGGTAAGATTCAAACTCCAAACCCCTTGTACCAGGCAAGATTAACACCTTTGTCCACCTGTGTGAGTGCCAATTACAATTGTCAGTACACAGCAAAATTGCTGGAGAGAATATTAGGACATATGCTATGCTTGTAATAAATAACACATACCTTGCTCCAATCAGTGAGATTTTTTAGCTTAAGTGTAGTGTAAGTCTCGTTGAGATACATCTTGAGACCGGCAGCAGCTGGGGCCAGATCTGTTATCGTGCCTGGGTTGTCTGAAGATGCTCCGAGATAGAGGGCATAATCGCACCTAGCACCTGCTTGGGCCAGCTGAAATATCACAAGGATAGAATGAGTGTTTATTTTTTAAATATTTGCACAAGTACTGGATCACAAATTGCAATATTAAATGGCACGCAATGGCTTCAATTCATTAACACTTTTTGTTGATATATTAATGATTCAGCTACTTAAAAACATTATCTTTTGTACAAGACTTAAGTATTTTCACTTAAAAAGTAAAATATATATTTAATAAAATGTGTTAATAACATATGAGATAAACATTTTAAGAAAACATAATTTGAGAGTTTTAATATTTTTGGATTAGCATAATATAGACGAAAAAAAAAGCTTGGTTTGTCTGTGTTAATTTAGTTAGGTCATGTATGTTTCTAATGTTTGTACTTAAATAATGTCAGGACTAACTCCTTGTAGCCTATTATTTCACAGACCCACTATTATTATTATTATTATTATTATTATAAGGTGTTCTGTCTTATGACAGGTCCAGCCAGTCCTTTTGTCAGTGAATTTATACCATCAATGCGCCATGTCCTCTGCCTCCTCCAGCTCACAGAATTTTTTTCTTCCCTTCCAAGTCATCCAATATTTGAATCCTCCTTCTTCTTAAGCTCCTCTTTACCTCAATATTAAATAGTAATAAGTAAGAGATGTATTAACTAGTTCCCAGCGTTTCCATAGGTATTTTTCTCAAAGGGGAATTGTTCCTATAGTTGCTATGGTTTGGTTAATTAGGCTTTTGTTAGGTTTAAGACTTCTACTAAAACACACACACACACAAACCATCATGACCACCACCACAACATCTTTTCACCGGGCAATGTGACTGCACCTACATGGCATGGTGCCCAAAACTAAAAAGTTTGTTACATATCCACCACCACCAATAAAAGACCAGGAATGTCTATAAGACCAACCTTGGTGGCATCAGTAAGAGGGAAAAGAAAGTTATAAAAGAGTTTAATGTTTCATAGTTTCTTGGCATATCGCTTTACATATTGCAAAATAAATACACAGTACTGTACCTCCTTGACCAGTGTGAAGCTGTGATGATCTGTAATGGCCGGGTTGGTGTTGGGCATGGCGAGGATCATTGTAATCCCCCCTGCCAGGGCAGCAGCTGTCCCTGAAGCAAAGTCCTCCTTATGCGTGGCACCTGGTTCTCGTACGTGGACATGTACATCGACAAACCCGGGCAGCTTCACCAGCTGGCGTGATGTCATGCAGTCCGTGTGGGTCTTCATGGCGGGCGCACGGCCGCAGAGACAAATCGCCTAGCACCACAAAACAAAATGTACACATGATATACTTATATTGGGTATATTAACAACCAGCGCTCATGCAGTCTGAGGCATATTGTTGACAAGGAGGTAAAGGTTTGAATCTTGGCGGGTTCTCTGTGGTTGTTTCACCCTCTTTCCTTGCTAATGTGGGTGCACTTTTTCCAGGCGAGGAATGGTTTGTAGGGATCACAGATTTGTGATGTTGAAATCAAGGACTTACGGACCAAAAAGGGACTTTGATACACATATAAATTGAAATTTTATTTAAATAATATCTTTTTTAATATTTTAATCCCCAAATGAACATCGGGTTAAGGCTATGTATTGTTTTTGCTCTTCGAACTTTGAGCATTTGAGATACTAAAACAAATTGGTTTCAGAGAGAGTATATTTCCCTAAAATATATTTTAAAGCTGCCAATAGCTGGAAACTCAATGTGTCCATTTTTTCGTGACTTTAAGTTTGTTTTTAATAACCTTGTCAGTCTTGATAAATTTTGAAGGTAATAAAACATCCCCCTCATTGTTGTGAGTTTAATCAATACACCACAAATGAGGAATATGTTGAGTACTTTGTAAATTTTAGTGTAAAAGTGTATTATATACATCTTAAAGCTCATTAATGCTCAGCCTTCTATTCTGATATAAATTTAACACAAAGTGAACAGGTGCACTCCAGATAGGCTGGGAATTGATGGGGTTGTTTAGATACAAACACATTCTTAAATATGTGCATCAAAACTTGTTTTCATGAATTCTTTTTAAAAATTAAAGAATTAATGTAGTTTTTTTAGTTAATATACCACGTTGAGGTACTATTTAAAATTATTTCCTAATATATTTTAATTTAATTTAAGAAAAAAACTATTTAAAACAACCTTAGGTCATCTGAAATGTAGAAATATAAATCATATATACATTTAAAATATAGTATTTTATTTGATTTACATAAGTTTTAAAAGTAAATATTTATTTAACCCATGCTAGACTCAAAATTTAAAAAATTTATAATAAGCTCACCCAAGAGTGACTCGAGTAAAAAAAAACTTGAGATCCCTGACCCTACCATAAATCAAACGAACCATTAATGAATCTTTACAGAAAATATGAGTGAGCTCCAAAAATAAAGCAAAACTTGAAATCACAAAATGTAGTTCAACTTTCATTTGGAGGTATTTCAGTATAAAATAAATTTGTCCATGCTATGGACTGGATATGAGGTTGGAACTGTTCTTTGGGATGAAATCAATTCTCCGACTCTTAATTAATTCTTTAACATATAAGCAATTTATTTTTATATCATTGGATCCTTCAATGCCCAATACAGTAAAACCTTGGATTGCGTGAATAATTCGTTTCGTAAACGTGTTCGTAATACAAAGCATATATCAAAGTGAATTTCCCCCATAAGAAATAATGGAAACTCAGATGATTCGTCCCACAACCCAAAAATATTTAATCTAAAAATGATTAGTACCTTTTTTTTTAGTTATTTAAATGTAAGTGTACTGTTATCAAATTTATTAATTAAATTTAATTGTGGCTGGTGTGAGGTGGACGATAGAAATGAGAGGAGCAGGTGTGTTATTGTTTAGGACAACTTTCACTGTCACTAACGGAATCACTGCTATATGTTGGCTCACTCAAATATTTTTCTTTTTGTGTGACTTTAACAAAGAACCTATCCAATGACACTGCTTGGCAGACAAAGCGTAACCATAGTACTACTCATATTGCAAGATATCGCTCGTTTATCAAGTTAAAATTTATTGAAAATTTTTGTTCGTCTTACAAAACACTCGCAGACCAAGTTACTCGCAATCCAAGGTTTTACTGTATTAATAATTTTAGTGTCAAATTAACATTGAGTTTAGATATTGTTTGCAAAATTGGTTGCTGTATCGCTGAGTCTGTGATTTTGTTCATAGCTTGTATAATGTGATCCTCAAGGTTTATCAAGTATTTACGTTATAAGGTCACTAATACAACTATAAGATACTGGCCCCGTTGTGTAGTGGTCACTGTACCTGATTACGAAACAAGGGGTCCTGGGTTCAGTTCCCAGGTGGTTCTTTTGGTATTTTTTCCGGATCGAAATCACCCCAATGGTCATCAGGGTTTGGTTAATTAAGCGTAAGTTAGGTTTAAGTGTTTCTACTGGTTCCACACCCTCATACTCACTATCACTATCACCGCATCTCATAGAAACATGGAAATAGCCTCCACAGAAAGGATTAGTACGTTCGGGCATCCCATGGGCACTGGTACATTAGTCCTGGGTAATCTTTCCAGAAACTGGGCTAAGAGTGATATAGCCCAGATGCGCAATATCATTATAGCTATAAGATAAATAAAATTAATTTGTCTATCAGTCTAGCAATCATAGAGTAAATTCATGATTAATAAATCTCAGTGGTACAACATGTACCTTCTAAAATTCTTCACATACCCTTAGTGATTCGCGCACCACAGTTTGGAAAACATCAATCCATCAAAAACAATAGGTGCAAAGTTTATTATAGTTACATTATTTAAGGGGCACCCAATTACTAGCTAACAAATACGCTATAGTTATTTTCTAGAGCAGGTTTGGGCGGACTGTGACTTGCATGGCACCTGCAGCTCCCCACTTCTTTATGTGAGGCCCCAAAATAGTGATGAGAAATAAATTGAAATTATGAAATTGGAACAAGATCTGGAGAAAGTGACAAAAGGTTTTAAACACTCATTAAAATAATTATTTTTAGTAAAATTATATTGTTATAATGTTTTACTTTAGATGTTTAGTTTTGTGTTATACATACTTTTTGAAATTTATTGTTTTTTTTTATCGTCTTGACGGCTCTTAGAAGCATCTAATGCTCAAAAAATTCACAGGTTGAGCCTTGGGAACCCTCTTCTTTATTTTGGCTGAGGGCTTCCCCAAAATCTTGTATTCAACCAAGACATATCCGGCAGCCCAGGTACATAGGCCCTACTAGAGAGATTGTAGAAAAACTCATGATGTTCAAATAATTGGGCAACACACTTTATTCTTTATTACATCACTTTTCAAACACAGTTAAAATCTTTGCTAAACAATAGCAGAAATATAAACATGTAAACATTTGAGACAGGTTATATAACAATGTATGCACTTTGTTTTACTATCATATTATCTTATCAATGAACAAAGAGGGAATGCGGGAGCCATTATGAGCTTGCATTAATAAAAGTATTGAAAATGAATGAAACGTAGTAGTACTTTTACTTAAAAAGATCAGACAGATACCACATTGCTGTGGAATAATCCACCCAAAAATGGAATCGATAAACAAGTCAAACACAAGATAAAAATAATCATAATCAATACAACCTATAAGCCCTACACCTGGTTCACCGTACATTTTTTTCACCACTTAAGATTCAACACACCACCAAAACAATAATATATATGTATGCCAAAAATAATTCCTCAACACATATGTATCTGTTGAAGTGGCCGTGTGTAAACTACCTACGACCAGAATTTCTCAATTACTGCCATCTTTCACTCACACAAATGAAGAGAGTAAAGAACCTAAAGAGGTGGTTAATGAAAATGTTTATTCAGTGTACCATTAATTAAATTGCCAAAAATACATGTATCTCTTACCATTTTTATACATCATGCACCCCATTTAACACCTTTCATAGCAGTTATATATGAATATTAACTGTAGCTGTTTTATTTGGTTGAAAATGGACTATAAGAAGATCCAGAGACAATATGGAGCAACATGAAAAAGTAATACTATTTGTTCCCTCGTGTACCATTGAGAAAGCACCTGTGTACCCTCAATGGTAAGCATAATACAGTTTGGGAACTGCCGACCTAAAGGAATTACTATCCCAACTACAAACATATGTGGCCCAGCCCTGCCCAGTGGAGAGCCCAGAAACTTAACCAAGGGTAGGGAATGACAAGAGAAATGTTTCGAAACTATTATTCCTACATTTTTTCTAGTTGGAAATTTAAGGTGCATTTTTAATGTTTATAGAGGCAAGCTTTTTAAATGTCAAGTAATAAGGCTTGTCTTGTACATTTAACACATCTTCAGCAATTTGTATTATATTTATACTACATATGTTTTAAACTTTAACACCTGCCCGATTCCCAGGTCCGCCACTGACCTTGTCTACCGTATCATACCTAACAAAGGAATGGATGGGAACATGACACAAACTGGGAGAGTGAAATATTTAGAGTTTATCATTGTTTATATGCTAAACAAGGTTCTAATCAAGGCCGTAGTCCGGGGNTGGGGGGGGGGGGGGGGGGGGGGGTTCCGGGGTTCAACCCCCCCCACCCCCTGAAATTTTATGAACAAAATGGCTTTATTTATGGTTCAAACAATATAAAAATTAAGGTATAAGTACAAATTAGGGAGCTGTGTTTCCATGAAAAGCACTTCAGAGAGCTTCCAGAGGTGTTTATTAATTAGAATTTTTTCTAGCCTTCGGCAGTTAATGGGTTATGTTACCATAAAAAACACTTTAGATAGCTTATAGAGCCGTTTAATAATTATAATTTGTCCTAGCCTCTGATAGTTTGGGGATAGTGTTGCCATAAAAAACACTTCCGATAGCTTCTAGAACAGTTTTTTATTTATAATTTTTTCTAGCCTCCATCAATTGGGGGATGGACCCACCAAACCCCCCCTGAAATTATTGGCTGGCTACGGCCTTGGTTCTAATATCCGACTTTAGGAAAACTATTAAATTATTTCGGCTGATTAAGTTAGTTTAAGAAGTGTAGAGTAGAAAATAAGTAGATATGGGATGCTCAAATCCTCAATACCTTGAATTATATGGAATACAAAAAATTAGAGATTAGTAAAAATCTCAAAATCATAACTCGAATACAATTATTAAGAACTTAACTACAACTAAGCATTTTAATCAATTAATAAAAATAATTATATAGACTTGTGTGTTTGGGAGGATAACAAAATCACTAAAAAGAATAAACTTGTATCAATATAATTAATTTACCAAAAAAAAAGTGTTCTCTTTTTTGTTTATGACATACTTTTACATCCATTACTATTTCCAGCCTGTGGCTTGGGTCAGTTTTTTATTTAATCCATATATTTCCCACTACCGGCTGGCTAGGCCTGTCGTGGCTTCATATGCCTTACAATCTAACTTAAGACTAGAACAGGCACAAAATCCAGTCCCAGGCTGTTAATTTATTGATGTGAAGGGGTGAAATCACATTTCACAAATGATACATATTTTGGCCACACCGGGAAATCGAACCCGGGACACTTAGCTAAGTAGAGAAACAAGCTACAGACTGAGCTAAGGTATGTTTATGAGATACTAGATATGACAAATATAAAATATCATTTGTCAGTGGCACCAAGCATTAAACTATATTTTTTTTAAATTAAATTTTAAATATATTTTTACTTTTAAAAAAACCATACATTCTTAAAGATTCCAAGATTCTAATTTTAATTTGAGAAATATAGGATTCAACCCATTACTAATAATAAGGTTATAAAGTCTTCATAGCCTTTATTTAAAGGTAGGCTTCGAGTTTAATTTTCCCCAAAATAGTAATATGGCCAGAAAACCATTATTTTTCTTGACATTTTAACATTTCTATTTTTATTATTTATCTATTACCACATCTTACTACCCATTCGGGTTGGAGAATTTTAATACCTGGTTAAATGGACCAACTTATACACATATATTAAATTATTTTAGCCATCTGGTGGAAATGAACTAGGCTGCTAGATAATTCGAAAGGTTGAACACAAAGATGGTTTATTAGTTTACCAATAGTGGTGTATTCACCAAGGGGGACTAAACTAATATTAAACTGTTCACTAGGAGTAAGGCTGCTAAGATTCAACCGCTTGCTATGAGTAATGACCAAGCATAAAGGTGGTGGCGGGGGTAGGGGGGTTGTAAGGGTGTATGGGGGGAGGGGGGGAAGGGGAAACCTGTACGGACGGGTAGGGGGGCTTTCCGTTATTGCTTTTATTGAATCAACACTAGATATACCTTGATTTTGGTTGGTTATATCCGTAGTTAAAATTCAATCATATTTCTTTGCGTCTAACATTGATATCATTTTACTATATTATTTATGTTATTTTATAGGTAATAATAATATCTCTCAAAAAGGACACCTACAAACAACATGACTTGATGTATGAATATATTAAAATTGTTTAAGTAACTTTACTAACTAACTTCTATTATTCTTACTATCAAAATCATACTATAAGTCCTACTACTCAAGATACATAAAAATCTGTTTTATATTTTGCTATCAATAACCATATTTTACTCATTTTATAATTAATAGCAACAATGGATGAAGAAGTTTCTTCACCTTCCAAAAATTATATTTTTTTTTTGCAAATACAGTGAAATCTCTTATCAGCGGGCCCCTTTTGAGATAAAAAAAAAGTTCGTTATTAAGAAGTGTCTGCTATTTGGAAAACTATTTCAATTCATTTTTAAAAACCCTGTTTGAGCAAAGTTTAATCTATATTACCCTATAAATTGTGGATGTTAACTACAACAATCTAGTTACAGTACTTCGCAGTATTGTATACAGCAAGAATGTCTAATTGCGGCCCACGCGTAGCCTGAGAAATGATTCTACGTCTGATTTATAATTCTATAAACGATGAAGGAATACACAATTTGAGATCACGACATTTATAAATTGAGCATTACTTTGGAAGTTTTACCAAGTGAGGCTGACATTCCAAATTTTCTCTCTCTACTCTTAAGAAACCGACTACACAAAATTGTTCAACTTGTGCAAAGTCTGGCAGCACATACATGTGTGAACAGTTAATTTTATTTCTGTTTAGTAAGAATTTTCAACGACCCTTATGACCAAACGAGTTTGATACGCCTAATATACAAGAATTAATACATATACCTATTATATGTAACTTACTGTACAGATTGCATAATACACAGACCATTATGTAAATAAAACTAAATGTGAACAGTAGGCCTTCTGTACTGTACATGTGGGCACAAGCCACTGCCAGGACTACCCCCACCCACCTTGATGGCTTAGAAGGGATGGGAGGTATGACCTTGAAGTGCTGTAGGGTACTGCAGTACTGGTACTGTCCAAGAGGGGACACTTTGCGTGAAACGGTGGCATTCCTGACATTCCTACAGTAAAATACTGAATATGGACAGGTGTTTTCAATTTTTGTCCATATTTAGAGATGTTTATGCATAAATGTGTTCCTTTTAATGAGAAAGTTCGTTATTGGGAAGTTGTTTCACCATCAGAGACCCTGTTATTTTGCCGGAGAAATTTAAACTATCCACTATAAAGAAGAACCTATTATTCAGAGGTGTCCGATAAGGGAGATTTCACTGCACTCCCAAATAATTGCATTTTTTATGTGGGTGGGAAAAAACCCCGTTACTATTAGCATCATCACAAACATGCTTTCATTCAAATTTGATAGAGAGTTTGTTTCCTCTTTATTGTAAGATAACATTTTATGTTTGAATGACAGGCACACTTTGAAATGGAAAGTTATCACATTACACAACTAAAATAATGTATTATCACGAGAACAAGAACTTTTGAATCAAAAAATCCAACTTTTAATCTCTTGGGTTTTCAATACAAGCCCACAAGACTAATCCATAATCAAGATGTAAACTTTTTTATTTTATTGTTAGGATTGTGACTATATTTTGGCCTGTAAGACAATAAAATAGATACTTTTTTCAGTGTATCGATTGACTTACTATTTGTAATGTGGCCAATATTTATTTAGTTCAAATTTACTGCGGGGATTCAAACCAAATTCCTCCTGGAGACACTCATGTCGTATGACAACGGATGATAAATTAATTGAAAATTTCTCATGGGTATTCTATTTTTTCAAATAAATCATTAAGCTAGAAAGTGCAATGTTGAATCTGAAATACATTTAAAAATAAATTTCAAATATGAATATTGAAAAAGTTTTTTTTTCTTTCTGTCATGTCAAATGATATCTTTTAAATAAATATATATAATCTTTTTCAACGTTTTCAAAGTTAACCAAACAAGAAAGTCCGGTTTTCCTTATTAAATTGTTTATTTACAAAACATGTGAGTAAAAAAACAAAAATCTCAATCTTGTCGTTAGCAAACACCTGGATAACAGTTCCCCTAGGACTAATGCTTTAGCACTCAATGACAAAAACTTAAACTTTGTGTGTCTGGACACCCACCCAGGTACATTTAGATGTCCTCAAAATTTAAAAAACGGCAAATGTAAAGTAGCTTTTTAACAACAACAAAAATAAGTATATACTTTTTTATTTCCAATAAAATACAAAAGTTTGTTTTATCGTAGATTTGTTGAGTCTCCCCAAACAAATTTACATGATTAAATACAGTATAAAAAACTGTACGATGTTAAAAAGAAATATAAAAGTAAACCAAGCATTTTGGGTATCTAATGCTCTTTATGTGCAAGTGTGGATGCATTTCTAGTATAGAAAAACCCCCACAGTGTAACTGGCCAAGATGTGAAATTCTAATTTTTTCGGGAATTTTAAATTGAAGTTGAGAGGAATTAAATTTAATTGTTCATAAAATGACTAGTGTGAAGTCATGTGATTGGTGTTTAAAACTACATGATTTGGGCTTGATGGGGAACTATATATTTCAGGAGAGAGGAAGAAGGAGGAGGAATTAGATGAATGTCTGAATACGAGTACTTAGGTCTTCAGTTTGTATCTTTTAATCCACAAGATTATGCTTTATATTTTGGGGTTTAGTGACCCTAATTCATAAATAGTGGTTGTAATTATTTTGGGTTTTCAAAATTTTAGCTGATACACACTAATTTTTTTCTAATATATTATATTTTATAAAATAGGGTTTAAATATGGCAGTTCTATTAGAAGCTAGGCAATTAAAAAAAAGTTCAATATTTTATAAAAAAAATTTGGGTCCTTACTAAACCTAAGTCACTTTTTAAACCTTTTGTGAAAACTCCACAAATGAAAGGGCAGTTTGTTGAGATTTAAAGCACGTTTAAGATAAGACAGTGTCATCTTACCTCGACCAGAAGCTTAGCACACTTGACATCGGTGATGAGAGGCACAGAGTAGTCCACAGCAAAGCGACGGGTGCGGTAGCCGTGAGTCATGAAGGAGGACACGCGGCGCGCCCCGCCGTTCCTCATGGGCAGATTGATGACTAGGTCAAAGTGTTTCTTAGCAAGGAAGTCTGCAAGGTGGCTGGGTTCACCATCTGTCAGGCTATCAAGTTCCTCGAATGTCCATTGAACAGGCTCCACCTGGTAGACATTTTAGAAAGATATAAAAATAATAATATTGGTGTTTGTGACATAAAAAGACTGAGGTAATTTATAGCTGTTGAGAAAACATGTGGTGGGAAATTAAAAGGAAATGCATTAATATCTAGAGAAGAAATGGAAAGCCAATGTGTTAAAATACATATCCGGTGCAATCAATTAGGATTGAATCCTGACATTTAAAACTAAAATCGGGCACTAAAAATATGACCAACCTTGCCAAAAATGGGTTTATTTGTTTTTATGTTCAACATATGGGCCAATTAATCTGTAAGGTAGGGATAAAAAGGCCAACTTAAAGGAAATGCACTCTCATCAACACAGATGGGAAAACCACAAATTGAATTTCAGATGAAAAACAAACCCCAGTGGCATGCTTCTGCCATCTTGCCCACAGGTATGGCTAATACAAACTTTTAGAAACAGGTATTGAGAGATGAAAAACTTGTTCTAAGACTATGAAAATTAAAACTGGGCAAAAGTAAAATTGGTAAAGGGTGTCCTAATTGTCAATTAAGCCTAAAGTAAATGGTACAAATCACCACACAAACTTCCTCTTTCCTTTATCTAAAAATGAGACATTTACTTAAAACTCATTATATTTGTGAAACAAAGTAATAAACACTGCTGCAGAAACATTCTGAAAAAAAGAAAGAGTAACACCTTCCACCCAAGCGCCTAAACGAAATAATATACATTTTTACAAAAACATTGAGAAAAGAGGAACATCTCTGTCCATAGGCGCAGACTTGTAAAAAACATTGGGGATGCCCTATAAAAAGGAGTGTGTGTGTGTGTGTGTGTGTGTGTGTGGCATATCATTTGTAAATTTTCAAAAGCCGTATTTAAAAAATAGCCAAAATTAAGGTTCAATTTGTTAGTCTCAATGTGTGTTTGGTAAAATAAAATAATAATAAATTTATTAAAAGTTAACAAACATGCACAACACAGAAATAATACATACCATACGAGTAAAGCCACTAAACAAACTATAGTGGAAACATGTTGACAAATGTCAGGCTGTCAGTTCACGAGTGGCGAGTGTTACCAACACAATAATGCTCTCTTACATATCATGCTACGCTATAAAACACTGTTATCAGCGAAACCTTATATCCAAGATATAAATAGTGCAGTAATATCAAGGTTTTAAAAAGGCTGAAATATTGGGGGTGCTAAGCACCCCTGAAAATATTTTTGGGAGCACTTAATATGCAATGCAAAGCACCCCCTCAGTTGGCACCTATGTCTCTGTCCACCAAAGAGCATAACAATCAATTCTCGATTTCAAAGACCTAAATTATATTAAATTTGCTTATAGCTTTGAAAACAATGGCTATGTGACACTATTTTATTTTTTATTTTATAGTGATAAGTTATTTTGTATTTCAAATAGCTGTGGAGGGATATATCATCAAAATTTGAAATTTTCACTTATGTAAAATCATTTTCATAGGAAAATGAGGATTTACATCTTTTTTGTCATGCTAAACAGTTCCTACATATAAAATGTAATCAAATTTGTGTGAAAGAATTTTGAAGAAATTGATTTTTGCTCTTCCATAAGGTACCTTTAATTTTAGGGTTAGATATCTAATTCCAAAAACCCCTTGGAAGAACCTTATGAAAACCTTAAATAGACATTTTTAGCCCAATCGGTTGAATGGATTTGGCTCTAGGCCGAGATACAAACACACAGAATTGTGAAAACCAACTTTTCAGTTTCAGGGGGTCATAAAATGTCAACATTTATCAAAATATTGAGTTTAATTTGTGTTTTTTGATTATCACAATAGTTCTCTCTCCAAGCGGTCGAGAGATAGTAAAAATTGAGTGTCTTTTCTTCTTGCAAGAAGTAGAGTAATCAGTGAGATTATGTTACACTAGAAATTACATACATATTATCATTTTAGAATGATTTAAATTGTATTACAAAAAGAAAATTGAAGACCCTCAGCAGAACACAAAGTATACTTTGTTACCCCTGTAAGGTTAACTAGAGTATGGGTTTTATTATAAAACACATCATGGTGAAACACGTCAAGGTAGCTTGCTACCTTACATGATAAAGTATTAGTAGCTATGTAATTTATTTTCTGGAGCTGATAAAATTAGGTGTTTCCTGGCATGCAATGGGGGAGTTTTAGCACAGCGTGGTTGTCAATTCTTTCTTCAGGGGAATACAGGTCTAAAGTTTTTTAAATCACCTCCACCTAGCCTTTTTCATTGTATTGAAAAGTTTAAGTGATTGCTAGTAAAGAACACATAGCAAGAGTCATGATATAATCACATGACAATAGGCAAGCAGCAAAGTCCAAACGGATCACGATTATATCTGTTCTGAATTTTTTATTTCCATTCATAAAAGTAGTGATATAAATAAATGAGTGATTGACACACAATGTGATGCTAAATATAGTTTGACACCCTCAAAAACTTTTCAAGATAATGCTGACAAGACATCAAGAGATGATGAAATGATAAATTATGTTCTTAAAAATTTTATGTTGGATGTTTTATGCCCACTTTTTGAATATACTGATTATATCAGTACACAAATTATAAACTAAATTAATTCTTCTGTCCCCCTGCTGTTAATTTCTCACTGTGAAAGGATAAGCCACAGTTTCACCGATAATAAATTTTTCGACCTTATCAGGAATCAAACTTAGCTCAATGAGTAGACCTGCAACTGAATGAGCTAAATTGTGGGACAGCTCTTTTAAAAATTTGTAAATATGGGTTACAACGGCTTAACTAAATATGAAGCAGATGAGAAAGAAAATCCACCAAAAATTTAGCCGATTGTGATTGAACTCCAGGCTATTTGGTCAGAGTCGGGCTCAGTAATGGTGCAACTAAATTTACAAGTTAATAGGGTTTTTTCATGTAGCAAAATATATTTGTAATCTGTAAACCTTAAGTTTGAATGTGATAACTATTAGTGACTTAGTTAATTTAATGGGTACAACCCAAATAGGTATTAATAAGTGGTGCTAAGAAAAACAATCTTAATTACCTCCGCCAGTGTAAATGTAAAGCTTATTTATCCTGGTTTGCTGGTGAAGCCAATGTTAGAATCACAGCCGGGTGAAATGAAGTGTTTTTCCCACCCCATAAGTAGTTTCCCACTTTACCTTCATGAAATACAGGTTCATTTCATTCATCCCTACCAAATTAGTATAGTTATTATAACTACTTACAACTTGAACGAGTATTGAGATGCGGTGAAAACATTTTTTTTTTAATCAATGAAACAAGATGATGATAGAAATTGAAAGAAATGAATCAGCAGTCACTTGGTGAGGATGGCAAAAAGAATTGTGAACAAGTTAAGCACATTACCACTGACTTAAAATTGTAAAATGGGGTAGAGATGAGACAGGTAGATAAGAAAAACTACACCTGCATTTTCATGAAAAGAGTTTGGCAAAATCCCATAGAAAAACTACTCTAAGATCCACCCAGCTTGTTCAAACTTTGACAATAACCAATTTCAATTCGAGTCTAGCCCTTGAGACTAGAGTAGTGCGTTTTTTTAAATGTATTTTTGGCTGCATGGACCTAATGAGATTCTATCATTCTAGAAAATATTGTGACATAATTTAAAACTGATCATATTCGAACTTCATTTATTCAGGTTTAAAATGAAGCAAAGAATAATGAATGTGTAAATTTGAAAATAATTTTTATAGTGCAACAAATACATAAATAATAATTGATAAATATTTAAAAGTACTTGTTCTAGTTTAAGTGTTGAGTTAAAGCTTGAAATATAAAATATGTGTAAAAGTCAGAACATGAAAGATGACGTGGAAAAATAGGTTGTAAATATTTAAAATAATTATTTTGATATCTTCTCATATCTCTCTCTCACCTGATTTGTTTTTTCCAACATGGGGAACACATGTGGTTATCCCAGTGATACACAAATTATTTAACCTAAAGTCCACACCCCCAGACATGTAACACGCTCATATAATCTGGTTTCCTGGTGATGGGGAGGTTTGGGTAATAATTATGGTCAGCTGGTTTTTATGACATTGTTTCCCACTCTTCCTCTCCACAAATTCATTTATATTTCTTCTAAATTCTGCCTTTCTTATCTCTGCCCCCTTAATATAATTAAATGTGTATAACCTAGACCCCCAAGGAGACTTGTAAAAAAAAAAGTCTTAATTAACGATAGTGATCAAACAATAAGCAACAAGCCTAATGACAGTTTTTTAACAAACTGTTGAGAGCTAATATATATATATACACACACACACACACGCGCGCGCGCGCACACCACACCATGCTATTAATATCATAGTAAAGAATGTGGAAGTCCATGCAAAATAGAACAATAACATTAAAATAACAACATTATTAATGTCCACACATATATTTTGCAAAAAAATCCTCAACCAAATAAGCTTTAGTGAAGTGGGATCATTCTAAAGACCTGCTTCAGTGGACGCATGGTCTAAAGCATCACTATTATGTTAGACTAGGTTGCCAATGACAGAGAGATTGAGGTTCGAATCTCGATTGGGTGTATTGAGGGTGGTTTTTCTAAAATTATTTTCCACTCTTCCTCCAGACAAATGTAGGCAAACTTCATCTAAAATTCAACCTTCCTAAGCCCTAACAGATTAGTGTAATTAGTATATATACATGTAACCTGAACAGGAAGTAAGGCATGGTGCTAAAAATAATAATTCTAAAGACAGATATAAAGCTCATCAATATGTCATGTGTCTGCTTCAGTTCTTTCAATCTGTAACATGGCTTGCCAGGTTCACTTTAAGATTACAATTTAAGCTTTTCTCTGTTTAGAATGACAGCTTACAATATAAGTTTACTTCGAGAGGTTAAGTGTGAACAATGCTGAAAGGCACTACCACCATTCTCAAGGCTTTTCAATGTCATCCTCCCTCTGAGTTTTTTAAGCCCTTAACTGAATGTGTGTGAGCTGAAATAATATCTTCAATATTTCTCTAAGTACAAGTTTTAACACCTATAAGAAAAATACTAAAATAGCAACAAAAATTTAACCCAAAGAAAATAAAAAGAATCACATTTCATATGAAAATGTTTGTTTGCAACAATCGGGATGGGCCCTAGAATCCTTTAAATCCCTAAAGATATTTGAGATTCTAGGTTTCGAGACTCTAAATCCTTAAAATGAATAGTTGTTTTCAATTATTCAGGTGAAATTTGATTTATAGAGCTCTAATACTTCTTAATGGTGGTCCAGAACCAATAATAATGTATGAACATAACAACCAGACCCCAGACCAGTGATTTAACACTTAGTTACTATTTATATATTTTATTCTTCTATTATATTTGGATTTCCTCTTATGTTCATAATATTTTCCAATATTTGTATTCAGGATTCGAAGGTAAAGTGGAGATTCAGATTTGTAAAGTTGTGGATTCGATCCAACTCTAAGTAATATATTTTTATTTTAAAGATTGAGATATGTTTTATGTTAATTTTAAAACACATTAAATGTGAACACGAAGCTACCACGAAGCTACCAAGTTAAAGTGCTCCTTTATCACGACAGTGCTTGTAAGTGCAAAAGAACACCTGATAAGAGTGGACAATAAACCTGTAGAGCCTTGATTTAATTAATTTAACTATCTAATATGGATCCAAACTGGTTTCTCACAATCACAAACAGCCCAATCCCAGTAATTGCTTGGTAACAAAGAAAAAAATAGCAATACAATTTTATTATTTTTAATTTAGAAGGTACATTTATAGAAAATAACTGGTCATGCTGACAAGTAGAGCAACAAGCATAGCTTCCCACGTAGTTTCAGTTCTCTAAATTCATTTTTAGTGATATGCAAAGGGTGAAATAAACAATGCATATGGCAACAACTTGGGAAATACAATGGTGTGTGTGTGTGTGTGTATATATATATATATATAGTGTTATTTACTCTTGTGAACATTTCTTAATTATTCACAGAATATTTTCTGTATATTTGATATATTATTATTATTATTATTTAGCACCGCGTCTTACTACCCGTTCGGGTTATACGCTTAAGTACTAATTACACTAGTGGATGAGGAATTGGGAAGGTTGAATTTAGAGGAAGTGAACCCGCATTTGCGTGGAGGGAGAGTGGAAAACCATTTAGTTTCACCCGACCAAGATTCGAACCTCAATCTCCCCGTCCTCGGTGGTCTGACTCAACACGACTGGCGCGTTAGCCAACTACGCCACCAAGGCGGGTTATATTTGATATAATTATTTATTTAATTCAAACTAACTTTTACATCTTTTTTTAAGTAGTACACTAATCACAGGCGCTATTATTGACAATCTATCAAGTAGGGATAAACAGGTCAGTTTAAAGGAGGTGCATTCACATTAGCTTGGAAAGATGATGGGGAAAAACACAACAATGAATCAAATGTGATAAACCACCTCTAATGAACCTGATCAGAATTCAAACATTGACCTCCTCATCAAAAGGCTATCAAGTGCAATGTAAGTTTGATACGCTTTTGATCAAGACAAAAGGAATTATTACCAGTTTTTTTCTAATGTTTGCGTTTCTTTTCTCTATCAAACATTCCATTTATAAAATTTAAATCGACTGGAAACATTTAATTTGGGCCTTAAAATTGAAGCATCTATGTCCTGATAATGATACAGCCTGAATAGTGTAAACTAAAATAATTTGTAATATTATATATTTGAAAAAAGTAATCATGCTAAATTAAACCACAAGATATTTGTCTTAGTACATCATTGCTTTATGTACAGAACTATCCTAGTTATTATCAACATCTAATTCACTCTTCTTTAACATTACTTGGAGGAGTTTTATTAAGTTGTCTCTCTTTGCTTGTTCAATGTAATGAAACCTGAAACTAATAATAATGTGGACAGAGAAAGATGATGGTCGATTTTAAAGATGCACCCTAACATTTAACAGGACAGGATACATAAAACCATACAAAATATAAATGTCTTCAGTTCACCAAGCTGAAATTTAAATCCTGAAATAATGGTCCAAAAATTAAGCATAATTTTACTGAGTAATCTTGCTTGTGACAAAGTAATGGTTCTAAATATGATTACAAAAGAGCATTAATGAACTATTCAGCTAAGCTGACATTGGTTTACAAGTAAAATAAAATCTCCTTGCAAAATAACATGGGCTCTTACAGTGAAACAACTTCCCAATAACAGACACAGACACTTCTAAAAACACATATTTATGAATACCAATCTATAAACAACGATCAAAATTTTAAAACACCATTCGATTTATAATATTTAACTGTAGGATTGTTAGGCATGCCAGTGGCTCGCAAATTGTGAAAGTTTCTAAAAAAAAGCTTATGTAGAATTAACTAAGGTACTTACAAGATCATACCTCCCACCCCTTCTGAGCCATCAGCAGGGGGGTGGTCCAGCAGTTGTCTGTGCTCGTGTGCACATATACAGTGTATTGTTTGTATTATGCAATCCGTACATAATAATTATCCTGCATACAACACTGTACAGTGCAGTAGTTAGATTGTTGTAGATAATATTCATAGTATATATGTTCATATATATTAAACTGTATTTGAGAATAATGATTAAAAAGTTATATTTTCCCAAATAACAGAAATCTCTTAATAATGGCCATGTTTTTATACTGGAAGGTGTCTACTATTAAGAGATTTCATTGTTCTTATAGTGTCATGGCTAGAATTATTACTGTAACTGTAAAGACATGGGGAAAATAGTAGCATATCCATTATTTTGATGTCCCCCTCTACCCATAGCAAGTACGTCACCTCCTGTTCAATCCATATCCTTACTCCTGAAATCAAATGAAGTGCTTTAGAGTTGGTTAACCTGTAAAAGTTGTGAGAATATTGAGGTGTCAAAAATATGTCTGCCAAAGTAAAAGACACAGTCCCTTATTATTTAATTACTTTGTTTAAGGCAACACAGTAAATTTAATGAATATGCTTTTCTAAATAGTTTACTGAATGATTGAAATTCAATTCACTTTAAAACAAAATGATGAAAGGACTAGCTGTCTCTTTGTCTTCTACCCTAGCAGAAAAAAATTCGATATTCCTAAAATTTACCACCGTAGGGCTGGGCCTATTTGGCCTACACTTGAATACACCGTTGGTGAAAAAACAAGTTCTTTTAGATATTACCGAGGAACTGGATTTCTTGGTTGGTAAAAAACAAAAATTTGGATTATAAAATATTTGCTAGCAACATATTTTGTAGATATATAAAATGGTTGCCTGAAATAAATGATGTAAAATATATATATTGTTTTCTATTTTTTTTTTAAATCCAAGCTGTTTGAAACTATTATATTAACATTTTAAACTTTTTGTTTAGCAGTGCAAGTTTATATTAAAAAAAATTCTGACACTACCTGTTTGATCTATCTGCATATTTACACATTGGGAACAGTATAATTTATAAGATATGTATCCACATTTGCATGGTGGGGAAGAGGAAAACCATCTAGGAAAAATTACTTCAAACCTAGCCCTCCTCATTTCCTATATTGTGAGAGTGACGTTTTAAATCATAAAACCACTGATACAAGTAGTATATTTCACTTTAATTTCAGTAAATACTTGAAACATTACTGTACTCACAAGCAATTAAGTTCACAGTTTGTTATCTAAGATTTACATAAATGTCGATTTATTCTCTCGATTGTATCTTAAATTTGGTAAATACAAGTTCAATAAATAGCAACTAGTGATGGCTAAAATAGCTCAAGATAAGGTATTTTAGATTTGAATTAAATAAATTTTTACATTTTACTATATTGCAATGTCTTCAATAAGATAAAGAAAAAGTGCCAAAATGGTGCCAATGAATGAATTTGATATTGACTGGTGAAAATGTTTCAAGTGGGACTGATAAATATTATTATGGTTCCCATTGATGAGTTTAAGGAGTGGGGGCATAAATAATTCACCTTAATAACTGAGGACAAAGTTTTAACCCAAACTAGCTGAACTGGGGTGATTGTCTTTTCAATTCTACCACCAGAAAAATACCAGGTAAGTTGTTTTTGCTTAATTTTATTTTCCCATACCCTTCAATTGAATTGGCACTTCATAAAAAGTACTTTATTAAGAATTATGTAATGGTGTGGAAACATTATTTTTAAATCAAGATATTATGTACCATCATATAAGGATATTTATGAACATATACATTTTCTAATGTTCTAATATTTCAACTAAACATTTTTAAGGATAAGCCATTAAAAGATAAATAATAACATCTAAATATTTTTTAAACTGTCTTAAAGCAAATGTTTATTAGTTTACTAGCTATATAAATAGAAATCACTAAATTTAACCTAATATCAACGATGAATAGAAAAATTCAAATGGCTAGTAATTAAAACATTAAGCACATTAGATTAATATATCCTTAAATAATGTGTGTGGAAATAAACAGTTAACAATACTAATTATTTTAACCAACTCAATGGGATACATAAATACCACATTACTGCAAGCAAAGTCTATATTTCCATCATATAGTGAAAAATGAAAATCATGTATGAGTTGTTTTAAGACAGAGAGTGGAAGGACGGAGTGGTTCCAAATAAGAACTGTAGTGAAGCAAGGGAGTGCCCTTTCACCATTACTATTTGTAATGGTTATGGAAATGGTCATACACAATGTGGCAGGAAAACTCGAGGAGGAAAGAATGAAAGCCATGATAATTGCTTAGAAGAAATATATTAATCAATAAATAAACCTATTTATATTAATCTTTTATTTAAAGCTGAGTAGTTTTGCTTTAATAACTAAGAAGATTTTAATGTGTACATTATTTAATTGTAACTGTATGATGTCACGTGTCTTTGTAAAAACCAGAATCAATAAGTCACATTGTTTGTTTTTTTGTTCTTAGAAATGTTCACACTTTTTTTTTTCTCAAGAGTATCTTTGAGTATTTTAGTCAAGTTTGCAATTATTAGTTTGATATCTGAAAAAGATAAGATAAGCTATTCATACAACCTTCAATGAGGTCAGGAATGTTTTCTTAAAACAATTTTTAAATAAGCAGGAAACGAGTACTTGTAGTTTTGATGTCCCCACATGGGCCCAAACACACAGGTGGTGGTGTCGAGAGCACTAAAGCAATTATTTATACTAGCAGGGGTGGTAAAGTGGTTAGCACTTCTGATCTGAACTGATGGGCTGGGATTGGACTTGGTTCAATTTCCGGTCATTTATAGGCTTACAAATATTGGCTTTCAGCCTGTCATTTCCATTATGTTTTTTTTTCCATCCTCTCCTTTTAGACAAGTGCAGATACATTTACCTGTAAGTGGCTTCCTCAGCCATGCTATTGTAAATACAGTTATTAATATACTGTAAATTAGACATACCCTTAAGGAAAAAACTAAAAATGTGTTTGGTCAAACTTCATTTAACTAATAAGTTCTTGAAAAACCATTGTCAAACAAATCAATAATTAAATGGATATTGGATGATTTGTATGAAAGGCCTAAATAGTTACAGAAGCCCTGATAATTTATCCACACCCAAAAAGCATACTTTATAATACTTATTTATCAGACATGTACAATACCTACACACAATTAGGCATAAATTGATATAAAAGAACACTGTTCCTAATGTATTAAGGAATTACAATATTGATGATAACACTACATAATTACATATTGAATAATGTGTATCATCATCATCATCATCATCATCATCATCATCATCATCATCATCATCAAGTGTTTACAGTCTGTGGCTGGGTCAGTTTAGTAAAATGCCTCCATTTTCCTTTATCCTTCCACCATTCTTTAATTGATTTGACTCTTTTCCTCTCACTTACATACTTTTTGTTATCTGCTAATCTCATCTCTTTTTTGGTATCCCTTACAGTATTTTTTCTACATAAATTATTTACATCATTCTCTTTGGCATTCTCTCCTTTTCCATCCTAATTATATGCCCATACCATCTCAGTCTTGCTTCCTCTACTACCTCATATACTCCCTGTTCCCCCACTCTTTCCCTGATAACTTCATTCCTAGTCTTGTTTCTCCTCACGACAACTAACATGCTCCTCACAAACTTCACTCCCATGGCCTCCACTTTCCTAGTCTCTCTTACATTTAATGTCCATGTTTCTGCTGCATATGTGATAATGGGTACAAAGTACAACACTTCCTTACACTTCAAGGGCACTTCTATTCTCCATAGCAGGTCTCTTACACACATATAGAACAATTCCTCTTGCTGCCCTCTCATTAGATTCTCCCTACTTCCAACTTTAGCCTTAATCACACCTCCAAGTCTACCTTTCTTGCTTTTCTCAGCTCTACTCCATCCAACCTTATATCTTTACTAGACCTTATCCTCTTCCTTGTCATTACCATCACTTCACACTTGGCTGTGCTAAATTTTATTCCACACTCTTTCACCTCCTCATTCCATTCCTGTACTTCCTCTTTCTTCTTCCCTCTATACCATCAAGTCAGCAGTAAATATTAGGTCTTTAATTCTTTCCTCCTCGAGATTTCCTGCCACTTTATTGTGCATGTAAAGTATAGATATGTTAAAATAAGATTTCAGGAAAATCTCCTTCCATAAGAACCTTTGGTGTTTTTGGGTCGGCAGAAGCCATGTAAATTATTGCAGAAGATCTGACCGAAAAGGATTCACATCAAAAGTAACAAGAGTTGTTTACACCAAGAGCACAAACATAACTTTGCTTACAAACACAAAATTGTCTTATGATTGCCTGAGTACTCAGCAGGCAATTTCGAGCTCTTTAATTGTCACCAGTGTGTATATGTAATTGTTACTAAACAATTTATAATTCATTGTTCATATCATTATGTATCAATAAACTGAACACAATTTGGCCACCTATTATTTTATTATTTAAAAATAAAATTTAAACTATTAATTTTAATGATTAATATTTTTAATTGTTTGTTTACCATTTTATTTGGAATCTATTAAAAAAAAAGTGATTGTTTGAATTGCTTGAGCATACCTACTGTATTAAAATAAGATTGAAATAAGTGACCAATTTAATTTGTTCATCAAAAAGTGTACCTTTTGGGTTCAACATGTTTTGAGAAAGACATAAAACATTCACGGTACAATATTCTAAATAAATTAAAATCAATTACAGAAGTTTATAGTGAAACTGGGAACATAGATCTACAATAGACTACATGACCGCTGATGGAAAGAAGGTATGAATGTGGTAATGATTTTATGGATGTGGAGAAGGCATATAATAATGTGGATAGAAATAAAGCTTGGAAAGCAATGGAGGAGGCTGAAGTGGAAAGAGAAGTTGTTATGAGAGTGAAAATCATGTATGAGGATAACAAGAGTTGTTTTAAGAGAGAGATTGGAAGGACGGAGTGATTCCAAATAAGAACTGGAGTGAAACAGGGGAGTGACCTCTCACTATTTGTAATGGTTATGGAAATGGTCATACACAATGTGGCAGGAAAACTTGGAGAGGAAAGAATGAAAGCCATGATGTTTGTTGATGACTTGATGGTATAGAGGGAGATAGAAGAGGAGGTAAAGGAACAACCACAAGATTATTATTATTATTATTATTATTTAGCACCGCGTCTTACTACCCGTTCGGGTTATACGCTTAAGTACTAATTACCCTAATGGATTAGGAATTGGGAAGGTTGAATAGAGGAAGTGAACCCGCATTTGCGTGGAGGTAGGGTGGAAAACCATTTAGGAAAAACCACCCCCAGTTCACCCGACCGAGATTCGAACCTCGATCTCCCCGTCCTCGGCAGTCGGGCTCAACACGACTAGCGCCTTAGCCAACTACGCCACCGAGGCGGGTAACAACCACAAGA
>CABFWO010003249.1:1741-39816 GCA_902155825.1 Timema genevievae | reverse complement strand
AATGAAATTTAGCAAGGCAAAGTGTGAAGTGATTATAATGACAATACATGGTGTCTACTCAACTTGACCAATGAAGTTCCCGACTTTTTCCCTTATTTCACCTGATCATTTCCTAAAATTTCTGACTCAAAAGTATGTCACACCCTCCCCTAAATCGTCCCCCCCCCTCCCTCCATACTTTTTATTAATATTTTTTATGAATAGTAATAAGTTTTAAATTCAAATAAAAAATATATTTTTTATTTGGATTAACATAGTCTACCAGGGATTATAAAATATATTCCACAGTTACAAACAAAAGAAGACGGTTTGAAGCATATTGTAATTTACGGATTTAATGATTATTATATTTATATTTTGAGTGAAACATTTTCCTGGATTTTTTTAAAATAATTTACCAAATTCCCAACTTTCCCGTTTTTTCCTGACCACTTCAAATTCCAGGCTAGTTCCAGTTTTCCCGGATGGTAGACACCTTGTGACAAGGAAGAGGTCAAGGCCTAATAAAGCTATAGGGTTGGATGGAGTAGAGCTGAGAAAAGTACACCATGGAAAATATTTTGGAAGCGCGATGAGGAGAAAGGTGGAAGTAAAGAGGATTTAATGAGGAGAGGACAACAGGGAGAGAGTAGTTCTATAGGTGTGTAAGAGACCTGCTATGGAGGAGAGGATAGCAGGGAGAGAGTTGTTCTATAGGTGTGTAAGAGACCTGCTATGGAGGAGAGAGTAGTTCTATAGGTGTGTAAGAGACCTGCTATGGAGGAGACAAGTGCCCTTGAAGTGTAAGAAAGGGTTGTACAGGGTGTGCTTTGTACCTATTGTCACACATACAGCAGCAGAAACACAGACAGTGAATATAAGAGGGACTAGGAAAGTGGAGGACATGAGAACTAAGTTATCTGGGAAAGAATAGAAGTAGGAGTACATGAGATAGCAGTGATAGCAAGAATGAGATGGTATGGTCATGAAGTGAAGATGGAAAAGGAGAATGTTGGAGATGAAGTACGTATGATAAAAACCACAAGAGAGATTAGGAAAGAAACAGGAAGAGCAGATATGATCATGTGTGTGAGAGGAAAGGAATGGAAGTGATTATAGGAAGAAGAGTGTTGGGAAAATAGAGGAGGAGGGAGGCATCTTACAAAACAGACCCTGCCACAACCTGGAAACTGATGTTGATGATAACGGAGGGGAAAGATTATGTTTGAGTGAAGATACACTATCATTTTGCTAGAGGGGTAGAAAGCTCCTTTATAGAAAAAAATTACTTAAATGCATACGGTTGGGATTGAAACCCAAAGTTTCTGGGCTAAGTTCAGTAAACAATCAAGTATGACCAAACATATTATATACAAATGAAAAACAAAAGTATGATTTTAAAACTCTAATAATTATGTAGGTTATATTTAGAGGAAGTGTACCCACATTTTTGTGGAAGAGAGTGGAATAGTATTTTGGAAAAACCCCCTTCAGTACACTGAACATAGATTCGAACCTCAATCTCCCCATCATTGGATTAATTTATATAATGGATACTTTGATTTTTTTTAAAAAGCAATAATATTTTGATAGAAATAATCACGAAACTTATTTAATTAACTATACGTTTAGTTCATATAACCTATAATATCTAGCTAAAAGACCCCTCCATTGAATATATCTTTACTGTCTGATTGAGCCACCTCAGTTTACATGTTAAGCTATTTTTTTGCTGAATTGTTGTTGAAGCGAAATCGTTTTTCCCCCTCCCTCATTTTACCTTATTTACTTTCACATTGCTGTATATTTCTCTAAAATAGCAACCCTCTCCTGGACACCTGCTATCCAATAATTTTAGTGTGATCTCAAACGTATATAAATACAGAATTGCAACTTAGTGACATGCTCTTTCTCACTCGTCCTCAACATTGTACTCGCCACATTTGTTAGGTACCGTGTACTCGTGTTATTTATATATTAATTAGGGTTAATAAATATGTTTGTATGGCTTCATGACAGTGTGGATAAAAATACTTAATAACTGTTAATGTATGTCGCATACAGGTGATAAAATTGCCCACGATGCGCTGTGCGTCTTGTGCAACCAAGTGTTATCAAACAGTTCTATGTTACCTGCCAAACTTTGTAGACATTGTGATACTAATCACCCTGAATATAAGAACTAATATGTGGGTTTTTTTCGGTGTAAACTTGGGGCATTAACAAACTGTCAGAGTCTTATGGTGAAAAGTTAAAAAACTGACAATGAAAGCGCTACTGTGGCCTACAGAGTGAGTCACCATATTGTACTTGCAGGAGAAGCGCATACAATCGCTGGAACCCTAATTAAGCCTTGTCTGATTGAAATGGTAGCTTGTGTGCTTGATGAGTAATCAAAAAAGAAACTTGAAACAATTTAGTCATCTAATAATACTAATAAACATCGCATTCAAGATATCTCAACAGATATAGAAAAATAATTGGTGTCGCGACTTAAATGTAGTTTAGCTTTTTAGTTGCAACTTGAAGAATCAACAGATGTGTCATGGCTAGCAGTATTACTTGTATTTGTGCGGTACTTGTTTCAGAACCAAATTGAGGAGGGTTTGTTACTTTGTAAATCTCTTGAAAGTTGTACGACTGGAGAATAAATTTTTAAAGTAATTAATAGTTAAATGAGAGAACACAATATAAGTTGGAAAAAGTGTGTTGATGTGTGCACCGATGGAGCCAGGGCAATGACAGGTAAAACGGCAAGGGTCGTGGCATGTATCAGAGAGTTGGCGCCATCTTGTTCGAATAGTCACTTTGTGCTCCATCGACAAACGCTTGTTGCCAAAAACTATGGATAGACCTAAAATCTGTTTTGGATGATGCTTTAAAGATAGTGATCCACATTAAATCAAGGCCAGAATGTTTAAATGACTTTGCAAAGAAATGGGAAGTGAACACACACCGCTGCTACTTCACACATAAATAAGATGGCTGTCTAGAGGAAAGGTTCTTTCTTATTAGAGTTTTTGAACTTCACTTTGAAATTTATTTTTTTATTAATCACCCATTTGAGCTTTCTCCCTGTTTGGTGAATACCTATTGGCTTCAGAAATTGGCTTACTTAGCAGACCTTTTTACAAGAATTAATCAAATAAATATTTCATGTCAAGAAAAGAGTGTGTTGGTATTTACAACAAGTGAAAGAATAGCATATTTTGATTGAATTTTGGAAGAGATGTGTTGAAAAAAAGACAGTATGAATGCTTTCAAACTTTGAATGAATTCTTAATAGAAACAGAATCTAGCCTAGAAAAAACTATTCATAGTAGCATAGTCCAACATTTCAATGGTTTGCAACAAGCGTTTAAGAAATACTTTCCATCTTCTACAGTTGATGATGACTGGGTATGAAATCTATATTGTGCTTCAGAGAAACCGGATGAAATGTCTGTGCAAGATTACGAGTCTTTGATAGATATTACATCTGATAACGGTTTGAAACAGAAATTCAGTGAAGTTGCTCTGGTTGAATTCTGGTGCAGTCTTCTTCAAGAATATCCACAAGTGTCTAAATGTGCAGTACTTAAACTTCTTCAGTTTCCAACAACTTATCTTTGCGAAGCTGGATTTTCAAGGTATGCAGCAACCAAATCTAAATATTGTTACAGACTGAACATTGCACCCGACATTAGAATTCACCTGTATACAATCTTCCGACTTTAAAAAACTTTGTGAGACGAAGAAGCAACACCATTATTCATACTAGTACCCTATAAAGTAAGATTAAATGTTTAAAAATAATACATCTTAATATAGTTTTTAAATTATGGGTAGCAATCATCCAGACACACTGTATTTTATGCAAGCAAGGGTGTGAGGGTCCATGGATATCTTACAAAGCCAAAAGGGAACCGCGAGCAAATAAAGTTTGGAACCATTGGTGTAGAGAAATATACAACCCACATAACACTTACAAACAAATCTCAAAAAACTATAAGTGTTTAATTAAAAAGGATATACTGGCCTGTAGGACGTTTTCCTCTTCTTCCTATATCATATGTAGGTCTATATACCTATAGCTAAACATTTTCTATTCCAGTATTCATTAGGTCAGTCTATGGGTGTGTGTATCCCGTGTGACTATTGGATTAGCAAATTATTCTTCCCAAAACTTTGGACACACAAAATAACCCATTTAGACATAAGCTGAGATATTAATTTAAAAAAAGGTAAGGAGTAAGAATACTCAAAGTAGTGGCTATCCAAATTTTCAACAAAATATGTTGAATTTTTTTCCTCAACCAACCATTCTAATTTAAGTTTAAAAATTTAAAATATTCGATCATAGATACCCTCCTTTTCGTATGCTTCCAGGTGTGTATTTTTCATTTTTATATTTGAGATATTTAGCATGCACTTTCTGAACTGACTGATTATATCAGCACACAAAAATGTATATGAAAGAGAGCAAAAGGGCCTACCAATTTTTCCATGAAAGGTATTTTACATACCAGATTGACATGAAAATAACGGCTTTACTTCCCCTTTGAAAGAAAATGTGCTATAGATTTTTATCACAAGAAAAAAAAAATCGGTCGATTTCGGCTGGGTTTGAACTCACAAATATTGGGTCCTGAGGCAAGCACCTTATCCCAAGACCACCTAGGTCAGTTCCAAATATGTTAACCAAGTTTTACTAAATGCAAATAAACTTGAAAAATTTAATTAAATTCTTTAGGATACATTTTGATCAGCATGTATGCCCAATACAGTTAGTATTTTAGAATTTCGAACCTTTCTACCCTTGAGAATGGTTAGGAAGAAGGTTATCAGTATATGTCCTTGTGGGTCCTGTGTATGTACCTGGTTTGGTTGAAATTCACCAGTTAGATGAAATGTATACAAGGGAGGGATACCAACACACACCAAGTTATCGAGAGATTAAATCTTTATTCCTTTGGAACAAAAAAAAAAATGCTAAAATGTTGACCAAGTAGAAATCTCGCTCATGAAATATCTAAGATAAGATTATCTGTGGTCTGCCTCAACAAGAATATGATCACTACCCACATAGAATTGTGACAGTTATCTAGGTGACAATGTTGTGATAAGATAAAACTTTTATTTGCATCATTTTTTGCACTGCTTTCAAAGCATGTCTAAGTAAGCAAGTGACATTCAGTTGTCAGACCGAGTGGAGGTGCTCCAAAGCCACAGTTGTTGAAGACTTCAAGTCATCAGAAACTGACGACTTTGGGGTGGCACTTGGGTTGAGTCGACATGAGATGAAGTTGAGTTTACAAAGAACTCTAAATTTAATTTTTGAAACTGCTGCTGCTGGACTTGTGTTTAAAATTGTGAAAGTTCATATAAGATAACTGTGTACAGTTCTCATAGAATGTATTAGTGAACTAGACATGACAATACATAAGTCTAGTGAACTAGAATTAGGTTAAAGTGTATATGTGAACAAAAAGTGATAGTTGTGAGAAGTAGAACTTTCAAGTAATTATTTTAAAAGCAAGTTCTGATAAGACAACACCAAACATTTTATAACATTTTATAACTACTAGTGTGTTTAGTTGAAATTCCCATCATTTATCAAACAGAATAGTCAAGTGTTACCATGGGTAACTTCCCGGGTAGGCGCAAAAAGTACTTTGATCCCTCAAAGGTGTCGCAAAGTCCCGCAAAGAAGCCCACACCCATAGTTGACTTGGACAATGGCTCGCCAAGTGTCGTTGGGGAGAATAGTGACCCAGAGGTAATTGCACTCAAGATGATCAGGAACTCGCTCAAAGGAGATCTGGATACCTTCATCCTCAACAACTTATTGTTATCAGTACAGTTCTTCGAAAACTTTGACAGGTGAGATACACTGATACATACATTAGTTATTCTAAGTGCTTTACTATCCCCCTAAGCTGTCAGCATATATATGCTGGTGGGGCATGGACAAGAAAGATAAGAGTTTAGAGAAAATTTACCTGCATATGAATGGAGGTGAGTTTGGGAAACTATTAAAGAAAAACCCTCCTCAATACACCTGTTCAGGATTAGAACAACCCTAAACTTCCTATCACCAGCAAACCAAACTAGAATAGACCAACATCTTTCTTTGTCTAATGCCCAATGGAGTGGATACATAGTTTATTATTCTTTCATCGATACAATGTTTATTGATAATTTAATTTAGGGAGGGTAGGGTCGCTTTTTGGAAACGTACCTGGGTTCGCATAAAGAGTGAATGAAAAAAATCACACTGGGATCTCCCGAAGCTAGAATTCAGACCTTGAATTCCCCATCGACTGCTATCAAATGCAATACAAGTTTAGAGCCTTGCCCAATTAATCTCAACATTATTTGACAGATCTTCTAATTTTTTTTACTAGGAATTTATTTCTTTAAAAACTTAACCCAAAAAGAGTTATTAGCATTTATTACCCCCACTTAAAGTGATTTTCGAAATACTCTGATGTAGCCTACTGTTTACTATCACCCCAAACAAATATTAAATCTAGAATCAAACAAAATATTCTCAAATGCTGTTTGTGATTTTCTGAGGCAGAAAGCCTAAGAGATTGTAAACAAATTTAAAATGTCATAAAACTATTTGTAAATTGTGAATTATTATTTATGAATGTGGTATTTTCTAAAATGCTGAATACATTTTTAAAAATCAGTTTGAGAACCTTAACCCATGATGATTCATCGAAGATATTTTAAAGCATGATTCATTTTACAAATCCTTTAAAAAACATTTAATTTAAGGCTATAGAATAGTTGTGCATGATGAAGAGTAATATGAAATCCCGGTGAAAAAGAATTAAGATAGATTTAACCACTTTACCTTATCTCCTTCAGGTTCATCCTATCTGCACTTAGGTTTCTGCCCTGTTCTCTTCTCATTAGGTTCGCCTTTCACTACCTTTAACACGGTTCTGGTTTCTTCCATTTGCGCTGCATGTCTTACCCACCATAGCCAGCGAGATTTGATTACCTTCATGCGTGATAATGAGTGCAGAGTATGTTACCCGTCATTATGTGAACCTCCTCCACTCTCCTATTATCTTAAACCTTTTTTTGACAAAATATGTTACTTAGTACTTTGTTCTTGTCATCATCATCATCACTGTTTCCAGCCCGTGGCCAGGTCATTTTAGTAAAATGCCTCCATCTTGCTCTATCATTCCACCACTCTCCCTCCTTTAATTTCTTAAATGTATTCTTCTCCTCTTCCTTAAACACTTTCTGTTATCTGCTCTATTTCTTGGCATTTCTTGTGGTCTTTTTCTTAAAAGTTCCAAAATTTTTTTTGGCATCCTCCCATTTTCCATCCTCATTACATGCCCCTACCATCTCAGTCTTGCTTCCTCTACTACCACATATACTCCCTGTACCTCCACTATTTCCTGGATAACTTCATTCCTAATCTTGTTTCTCCTCGTGACAGCTAACATTCTCCTCATAAACTTCATTCTCATAGCCTCCTCTTTCTTAGTCTCTCTTACATTTGTTGTCTATGTTTCTGTTGCATATGTAACCATGGGTACAACGTATGCCCTGTGCACCACTTCCTTACACTCCTCTTCTCCAAAGCATGTCTCTTACACATCTATATAACAACTCTCCCTGCTATCCTCTTCTAATTAAATCCTTTCTATGTCCACTTTTCTCCTCAATCACGCTTCTAAGGTATTTTACTTTCTGTACTTTTCTCAGCACTACTCCATCCAACCTTATGGCTTTATTAGGCCTTACCATCTTTCTTGTCATTACCATTACTTCACACTTTGCCAAGATAAATTTCATTCCACTCTCTTTCACTTCCTCATTACATTCCTGCAGCTGTTCCTGTACTTCCTCTTCCTTCTCCCTCCATACCATCAAGTCATCAGCTAATATCATGGCTTTCATTATTTCCTCCCACCTTGTTCATGACCATTACCATTACAAATAGTAATGGTGAAAGGGCACTCTTCCGCTTGATTATATTTTTTATTTGGAACCATTTCGTTCTCCCACTCTTTGTCTTAACACAACACCTGTTATCCTCATACATGCTTTTCACTCTCATTACAATTCATCTTTCCACTTCAGCCTCCTCCATTGCTTTCCAAACTTTATTTCTATTCACGTTATCATATGCCTTCCCAACATCCATAAATACCATTACCAAGCCTTCCCCATATTCATACCTTCTTTCCATCAGCTGTAGTATGGCAAAGATTAAGTCTATTATATACTTCTGTTCCCTAAATCCATGCTGTTCCTCTCTCCACCTTCCTATCATTTTATTTCTTATTAGCGTATCCCGAATGGGTAGTAAGACATGGTGCTAAGTATTATTGCTCATTCTCTTTTCCAGTATCTTCTCATATATTTTTGAACAGTGACATAAAAGTGTTATCCCATATAATTTGTACACCTCTTCCTGTCTTTCTTGAAAATAGGTATTAGAACTCCCTTTTCCCAGTCTTCCGGTATCCTTCCAAACCACTCTAAGCACCCTGTATAACCAGTGTATACCTACTTCACCTGCCGTTCTTATCATTTCCAGAGCCGGTTATTTTCCTTGTTTCATCCTCTTTAATAATGCATCCTCCACCTCTTCCCATGCAGAACCTCTTTCCCCATCTTCTGTTTTTTTCTTCCTGGTTCTCTATTTCACTCTCATACCTTTCCTCTTCCGGGTTAAACATTTTCTCAAAAAATCTCATCTATATTTCCTTTTCTTCCTCTCCTGTCTTCAACATTTTTCCTTCTTCATCTATCATTTTAACTTTTTGTCTTTTATCTCTCCTCCTGTTTCTTACATGGCTATATAACAGCTTCTTACTTACTTCCACGTACCGTTCCAGCATTTCTGTCCATTTTTGCATCCAATCCTTCTTTCTTGGCTTTATATACAACTCGCCACGCTCTTTTCTTTTTCTACCTTTTATTATTCCTTTGTTTCCTCATTCCTGTTTTTAAAACTTCTTCTGAATGCTATATTCTTCCTTTCCACTGCTTCCTTCCCTCTGTCATTCTAACAGGGTGTCTGCTTCTAATTCTTCTTATTACTTGTACTCCCATAGACCTCTTCTGTAGTTCCCACCCGACTGTCTTTAAACCTTTCCCATTCAACCTCTACACTCTGCATTTCATCCTAAGTATTAAGCTGCTTGCCTTCATTTTTTAGCCACCACACCCTTATTCTTCCTTCTTGTTTTTCTATCTCTCCCCTACATTTCCATCCCTTTATGTCTGCCACCAACAACCTGTGGTCGCTATCTAAGGACACACTTGGTATTACCTTGATGTTTACGATCTGCCTTTTCATTTCTTCATCCATGATAAAGTAGTCTATCACCGACTTTTGCTGCCCATCCCAACTTTGTTCTCAAACAACCTAAATGTATTTTTGTTAACATAAGGTTGTATAGAGACCATGTTTCACAACCATAAGGAAATCGTACATTATGAAAAGACATTTTTTATATGACACAAACCTCCTGACTTATAACAAACATTTCATAAGTGTGTGTTTTCTCTTTAAATTAATGGAGCAGCTTTTATGACCAAATTGAGAAAAATTAACCCTTATTCATGACTATTTTTGATAAAATTCTAGTTATTCAATTAAGGTAGTATTTCTTCTTGTTTTAAGCAGCGTTCACTCTCACAATCACAGCACAAACATTAAATCTTTAGGATACATTTTTGCCATAACATATAATGTACGAATTTTTAAAGAAAAGAGGTACAAAATCTTATATCATATACTTAAAAAAATTCTATAATAAAATAATTAAGGTGTTTCATGAGTCTCTATCATCAAAGGCAAAATGCGCCCTCAGGTTGCAGATAGAAAAAAAAATCCCATCAAAATCCCAAAAGTTTGCCATGGCTGTTCCTAGGGTAGAATATTCCAGATGTAAAATCGTCCCCCAATTAGATCTATGGGCGGGGACTACTCCATTGGAGTCATGGGATAGTGAAGCTAGGAAAGAGGTTAGGATTGGGACGTGGAGTGTTAGGTGCTTATGTAGGTCGGGGCACTACAATCAATGATTGATGAAGTAAGCAGGTTCGGATTATATATTGTGGCTAAACAAGAGGTAATGAGATGGCAGGGTAGAATCACACAAATACAATTATTTATTTTTTTGTGGAGGAATGACATACACAAAGTATAGGCACAGACTTCTAGAATGCCTCTTTGACCCGTTCCTAACCTATAACATGAAAAGTGTGATAGGTGATTTTAAGACGAAGATAAGGAAGTAGGAGTTATTTATACCTACAATAAGAAAGGAAAATTTGCATAGCGTCAGTAATGATAACTGAATAAGATTGATAAATTTTGCCACTTCAAAGAATCATACTATGAAAAATACTTGCTTCAAGTATAAGGATATTCATGGATATATTTGTACTTCCCTAGATGGTAATACACATAATCAAATAGATCGCTTGCTGATATATATAAAAGAGAGGTCAGGCAAGCTTACTTGTTGTTAGGTCATACAGGGGCGCAGATTGCTATTCAGACTACTACTTGGTAGTAACAACACTTAGGTCATACAGGGGCGCAGATTGCTATTCAGACCACTACTTGGTAGTAGCAACACTTAGGTCATACAGGGGCGCAGATTGCTATTCAGACCACTACTTGGTAGTAGCAACACTTAGGTCATACAGGGGCGCAGATTGCTATTCAGACCACTACTTGGTAGTAGCAACACTTAGGTCATACAGGGGCGCAGATTGCTATTCAGACCACTACTTGGTAGTAGCAACACTTAGGTCATACAGGGGCGCAGATTGCTATTCAGACCACTACTTGGTAGTAGCAACACTTAGGTCATACAGGGGCGCAGATTGCTATTCAGACCACTACTTGGTAGTAGCAACACTTAGGTCATACAGGGGCGCAGATTGCTATTCAGACCACTACTTGGTAGTAGCAACACTTAGGTCATACAGGGGCGCAGATTGCTATTCAGACCACTACTTGGTAGTAGCAACACTTAGGTCATACAGGGGCGCAGATTGCTATTCAGACCACTACTTGGTAGTAGCAACACTTAGGTCATACAGGGGCGCAGATTGCTATTCAGACCACTACTTGGTAGTAGCAACACTTAGGTCATACAGGGGCGCAGATTGCTATTCAGACCACTACTTGGTAGTAGCAACACTTAGGTCATACAGGGGCGCAGATTGCTATTCAGACCACTACTTGGTAGTAGCAACACTTAGGTCATACAGGGGCGCAGATTGCTATTCAGACCACTACTTGGTAGTAGCAACACTTAGGTCATACAGGGGCACAGATTGCTATTCAGACCACTACTTGGTAGTAACAACACTTAGGTCATACAGGGGCGCAGATTGCTATTCAGACCACTACTTGGTTATAGCAACACTTAGGTCATACAGGGACACAGATTGCTATTCAGACTACTACTTGATAGTAGCAACACTTAGAGAATGTCTGTCAGTAATAAAAAGGGAAATCAGGTGTAATGTAAAGAAACTGACATATGGTTAGTGTAAGAAGAGATATCAAATTGAAATTTTAAATCGGTTTGCTGCCCTTGGGTACCCACAGACTAGTGAGGACAACACGAATTAAGAGAAACAGTGGAAGTTGTCAGGAACAGTGTTAGAAATGCAGCAAAGAGTAGCGTAAGTATTTGCAAAAAGGGTAGGAAAAAACCGTGGTTTGACAAAGAATATTCAAATCTAATGGAGAGAAGGGAAGAAAAATTACTTTGGTTAGAAATTCATAGTGAAGTGAGCTTAAACACTTTTAGCAATGCAAAAAAGGAAGGCCAGTGCCATAATCAGAGAGTATTTAAAGGGTGAAGTTAGCAAGTTGGAACAAAATAGCAAAAATAAGAATATAAGGAAACTTTATTTAGTTATTAACGGATATAGGAAAAGTTATCAGGATAGGGCCAATTTATTGAACTATGATAATGGGAGTCTGATGGCAGACATGACCTATGTTTTGAGTAAGGTTAAACAATCACTTCAACCATGTTTTGAATGTTCATGAAGGATCCAAATTGGGTGGTATTATTGAAATCCATACTGCTGTACCACTAGTCTCAGGGCCAAGTATTAGTGAAGTCAAATAAGCAACTAAGAAGTTAAAGAAACATAAAGCTCCAGCTATAAAATAAATTCTAGCCGATTTAATAAAGGGAGGTGGTGAAAAATTAGTAATAGAAATTCATAAATTGCTATGCCATAATGGAACCATGAGGTATACCACAATAATGGAAGGAAGGTGATAGTAACCATTTTCAAAAAGGGAGATAAAACAAAGTCCTACGACTAGAGAGGTAGCTCACTGCTACCAACATGCTATAAAATTGTATCTAACATAATTCTAATGATATAGAAGCCATATGTAGAGGAACTAATTAGGGACAGTCAGTATGGATTTTCACAAAATAGATCAACAACAAATTAGATTTTAACTATTACAAATATTATAAAAAGTGGGAATACAACATGTCAGTACATCAATTATATATATATATATATATATATTAAAAAAAGCTAATTATATGAAATTTTAGTTAATTTTGGAATACCCAAAATACTTTTCAAGCTAAATGAGGTATGTTTGACTGATTCGCGTGGCAGGTTATGAGTTTTTGAGATACATAATGGGTTGAAACAAGGAGATGCACTTTCCCCATTACTTTTTAATCTCCTTAGAGTATGTTATTGGCATGATATAAGAGTAGGGAAGGGTCAACATTAAACAGTACATTGCAGCTATTAGGATACACAGATGATTTAGCTTTGTTGAATAATAATAATAATAATAATAATAATAATAAGGAAGCTGTTGCAAGAAATACATACACTTTATTATGGGCTAGTAAGGAAATAGGCTTGGAAATGAACGCTGAAAAAACTGGTTATGTATTTGATAACACAGAGAACACAGATTAGGGACAATAATTTAGAGATTACTTCGAACAACATAAGATTTACATGGTTAATGAGTTTAAATATTTAGGAACAATTTTAACTAGCAATAACAATATTAGATTGGTAACTAGGAAAATAGCAAAGCCAAGAAATGTATGTTATTACTCGGTCAGTAAGTTGTTAACATCTCGCCTGCTTTCAAGGAATGTAAAACTCAGATAAACTCAAAATAACAAATTTACCAGTTTTTTTTATGGGTAAAATATGTAGTCTCCTATCTATGATGAAAAAAAAGTTGGAAAACAAGGTGCTTAAGAAGATACTGGACCAAAAAGAGATGAGGCTACTGAGAAGTAGAGGAGATTACATAATGATGAATTACATACCCTGTACTGATCAAAATACTTTGTAAGGATAATAAGCCTCATAGATTAGGGTGGACAGGGCAAGCAGTGTGAATGAGAGAATCTAGAACTACGTTAAAGTTATTGACTAGCAAACCCAATGGGAAGAGACCATTGGGAAGACATAGGGTGTAAAGGTGGATTGGATTGAGCTAGCTCAAGATAGAGATATGTGGAGTACTTCTGTGAGTGCGGCAATTAACTTTAGAGTTCCTAATGCCATAGAATAAGAAAGTAATAAAATAAATATTACATTAAAATACCACCTTCAAGGAAGCCATATACATATTTTTTATGTAGGTTAAAACATTTTTAGTATAAATCATGTACGTAAAACTGTTTACAATCTATAGGATTTTGAGTGTCAACAAATAATATTAAACTATGGACATTTTCCTTTTTAATATAAGGATTGAACAATGCATTTATTTTGCATCCCTCTTTAAAAATGCCATCAAAATGAAAACAACTATTTTTGTATATTGTTTAAGAAGTGTCCTTAATTTGGATGTTTATTCCTACATATTTATAGTAAGCTGAAACGTGTGTGTGTGTGCGTTTATATATATATGAAGAAAATTGGTTTGCCCATTTAGTTGCCACAAATGAAATAAATAGTATCACTACCCCATAATTTGGTATGTTGAAATCCTTTTATTTACTCAACAAAGTATCACAATACTTTCTTTATACAGCTTAGGCTATACAAGAAAAATACTCATGGAATTTATTATATAAAATTGTCAAAGCAGGGCCCGGGTGATCTCAAATCATAATTGCTTATGAACACTACATTTGATAATCTATTAATAAAACACTATTTTATAAGAACCATTATTGCCACTCAATCATCAATGTAATCTGTTTATAGATTCCACCTGTCTCTTCGTTATGCACTGATTAACATCGCAGATAGTTAAGACTTAAGAAATAATAAAGAACCAAAGATTTAAGGAGAGAAAAAAGTCAATACCAATAGTATGTAAAGACATGTCAGTAAAAAAAGCATTTTTCAATAACATGTTAAAGTAATTATTTAATAATTTTTTTTTTTTTTTACAAACTATAAAGTTAACTGATTATCAAAACACAGCTTTTATGAAGGTTAATTTAGTCCAGGAAATTATTATGACTTTAGTTTGGGGCAAAACTTTAAACGCAGGTTAAACTGCTAAAGGGTGGGAGGCGAGAGATTTAATTTTAAACTCGCGCGTTTAAAGGAGTAGAATGTTATTTCAACAAAAGTATTGAGCTATTCATTATTCTTTCATTATTTTTGTGTAATATGAATGTGCATATGAAGGTGGTGGGTTATGTTCTCACTGGTATAATTTCTGCATTTATTTAGATAAATAAAATATAATGTGTATTTGTGTGTAGGCGCTAAAACTCCAAAATTGAGAAACCTTGAGGGTGTGTACATAGTTTTTATTATATATATATATATATCTATATTTACAGATTGATGCCTTAAACCATCCGAGCATAGTTATATTTTCTTACAATATGTATTCTCTAACACAGTAGTCATTTATTTTATATCCAACTTGGATTACCAAGGGAAAATATCAACTTCAAATACAAAGAGAGATTACAGAAGATATTTCAATCTGAGCTCCAAACATAAGTACTTAGGGATACATGAGGATGTGCACCTTTGGCACTTTATTTTATCTGCATCAAAGATTAACGCCTCAAACAGCATCACCAGAATTGTGGTTAGCTCTTAAAATAAGAAACCTAAAGAGATGGAACTTTTCATACTTATTTTAGGAAATATGAGGGAGCGACATTGTCCACATTTTGTGTTTACTAATATTTTTAATACATTTGACAAAGGTGAAAATATTTCACATAAAGATACTAATTATTCGAGAAAAATGTTTCCAGATATTAAAGAAGCAGACACAGAAAAAGACTTCAGAAAAAAACTATCGACACTTTCCTAATTCTGATCTACAATCATTAGACTGGAAGTGTAGTCTATTTTCAGCAAAAGTCTCAATTCAGCATTAACCACTCAAAGAGCAAGAGGAATTTATAGTATTGAACATAAATAGATCTATGAAAGTAAAATTTGCTGACTACTATAATCAATACAAAGAAAATGGAGCGATTTAGGAAAAATTGACTAGGAAATGATATTGGCTTTATCAACAATTTCGCCAAACAAGGTTGTATTATTTAACTAAGGAAGCCAATGTATCACAGTGAGTGAAACAATTGTTAAATTTTTTTTAGACACTAAAGAAAATATATTTTTTTAATCATTAAATTATTTTAGTTTAAAATCACGAGACCTGTTTGTCGCTGTTGCCCAAATTCTACAAAAAGAGCAAAGATGTATTGGTCTCTTTCCTTCCTTGTAGGAATGAGCTATAAATAATGCTATATGGTGTGTTGAGTAAGCGTTGATTTTGGGCAACATTCACAAAACACAAAAAAACAAAAGTGTGCCGCAAAAACATAAATGGTTACCGAGCACTGCCTTAGAGCACTTGATAACAGTTTGGTTAACAGAAACCTTAAATTTGGCATAAGCTTGCATAATTAAGGACATCTTAGGGTGTACACCTCAGCGTTTTTACTTTATATTATGATTTTGATGCCTTAAACCAAGTGGTCCGCAATATGGATAACAATAAAAAACATAGAAAGTGAAAACTTGGCTTATGTACTGAAGGAAACTTTAAAATGTGCACAATGGCGGTTTAGTTTTTACATAGTGTGATTATTACACCTTAGACTGTGCAACATCTGGCACAGGTATCTCTAAATTGAGAAATGTAACAAGCTGAAACATAGAAGAGACTTTCATACCAAAATAAATGTTATTATTTGTTCATCTTTGGTGTATTTTCCGCTAGTTTTAACTTTTGTTGCTTTATAAACTTTTTAAATCATGTGACCACCATTGCGAGCAACTTCAAAACCAGGAAGAATAGAATGCTTAACATTTGCATCTCTACTTAGTGAAACCTCTTAGGATGGATCCAAGATGTAATTAGATGATGTAATTAGGTTGTACATTGCAAGCCTGATACCTTGGACTGTTTGACCACTTGTCCGGGTAACTTTGAAACCAAGAAAAAAGCTTAAACTTTACATTTTATGTACTAAGGGAAGTCCTTAAGATGTGCATCTTAGACATATTTTGCTTAAAATTACATTCATTGAAAGACTTAAACATTAGACATGGAGACCACTGATTTGAGTAACAAAAAAGTTGAAAAGCATAGAAAGAGGAAACTTGGTATGGCTCTATGTATTTATATACTGAAAATTGAAAAATGACACCTGGACACGTGAATCGAACCCGGGACATTTGGCTTAGAATGCCAATGTTCTAACCACTCCTCTAACCACTCCTCTAACCACTGAGCTATCCAGGATTCGACCTGTGCCCAGGGTCATTCTTCACTCATATTTTAAGGCAGAGCCTATGATGGAATGCGGAAATCGTCGGCTACAAATGTGTGATTATATCAATATGAGCTATCAAATAACGCAACCATCTTCGACTTGGTAGTTGGCTTAATGCTGCCACTTGTACAATTATTAAATTGTACGGGATTGCATATTAAGAATCAAATAACCAAAGCTATTATTTAAGCTTTTTGTGAGGATTACTCCATCTGGATGTCATATTCTGAAAAGTAAAAAATTATACCTGGACACGGGAATCAAACCCGGGACCTTTGGCTTAGTACGCCAATGCTTTAACCAATGAGCTAGTCAAGAATCGTCAATTGCCATGACACATTTTGACTTCATAAAAGTACACTCAAACTATACACAAAAAAAACACCAAAATGTAAACTACCGATGACCCTCCTCCGCTCAAATTGTAATGGAATATAAAAATGCAGCACACTGCGTGTCATCGCAATATTTACACAGTCAAATATTTAAGTAAAAATGTCAGGGGTAGAGTGATATGAGTAGACTACAATCCTGACTGCATAAGAGAGACAAACCCTATTCAATTGGCCTAGTGTTATTAAATGTGTATAGTCCAAAAAGGTAGCATCTTCATTTTTCATTTATTTGAGGTATTTAGCATATACTTGTTGAGCCAACTGACTATATCAGCACACAACTTATAATCTAACTTAAATGTAGACAGACTCAACACCCAGCCCCCCAGCCGTTAATGCATCACAAGGGGAAAACCACATTTTACCAATGATAAATTTTTTGGGCATGCCGGTAATCGAACCCAGGAAAATTAACTCAGTGGACAGACATGCTATCGAATGAGCTAAGGTGTCGGACTCAAAGGTAGCAATATGCAAAGCAAAAAAATAAATAAAGACATAAAAAGAGCAAAATAAAGTTGTATATGGATCAAGTGTCTATCATATCTTGAGGGAATCAGGTGGATTGTCCAACTCATGCTGCAATAATTAAAGCTATTTATTAAATCCTAATACATTTCACACATTGCTACTTGGAAACAAACAAGCCTCCCAATAATTTGAGAATTTATGCTCAAGCAGCTATTTAGATGCATAAACTGTAATAACAGTAACAAAGAAGAGATTTTCTATTAATACTCTTGCTAAGTTAATGGCTTATTGCTAAGACATTTACATATAAGGAAGTGTTGTACAGGGTGTACTTTGTAACCACTGTCCCATATGCAGCAGAAACATGGACAGTAAATGTAAGAGAAGCTAGGAAAGTGGAGGCCATGGGAGTGAAGTTTATGAGGAGTATGTTAGCTGTCACGAGGAGAAACAAGATTAGGAATGAAGTTATCAAGGAGATAGTGGCGGTACAGGGAGTATATGTGGTAGTAGAGGAAGCAAGACTGAGATGGTAGGGGCATGCAAAGAAATTTGGAAATGAAGTATGTGGAAAAAAGGCCACAAGGGAGGCCAAGAAGGAGATGAGAGGAGTAGACAATAGAAAGTGTTCAAGTGAGAGAAGAAGAATGGAATAGATTAGAGTAGAAGTAGTAATAATAATAATAATAATAATAATAATAATAATAATAATAATAATAATAATAATCCCTACATAAATGATTGTATATGTATGAATAAACTAAACTAAAATAAAGGAGGAAAGTTGAATTAAGAGACATAGAGAGATAGATAGAGACATAGATAAATATATAGAGAGAATCACACACAAATGCACACAAACACATGTCATTATCCGCATAATCTATCTAAGCATAATGGAGATGACAAATAAATTTAAAAAACAACAATGTTGATAATATTTAGTATACATTTTTATATCTATTAATAATTTTACTTTACACACACATTCCCCCTCATATTGACGATTGAGATTCTGCTCACAGAAATTGAGCAAGATTATGTTGAAAAGATTTGATAGTAGAAGGATGGAGGAAGATAGAACCATTTTACTAAAGTGACTTGGCCACAGGCTGGAAACAGCTTATGGTTTTATCGAAACCCTTTTTTGAGCTTCAAGGAAAATCTATTCATAGGTACCTTTAAGAACAATATTTTTAGTTTTTAAAAATCATTGGTTAAAAGTCAAGTGGTTATGTCAACCAATGAGGAAACTCTTTAATATCTGTCATTTTTTAAATAATAAAATTGACAACATTTAATCTGCAAGTGCAAGTACGATATTCTAAATTTCCTACTAAACACAAACTTTTAAACACTTATGAAACAAAATAAAAGATGAATAAGCTTGATTTTTAAGACAAGATACACAGTTGAAAACCAGAGATTAGTGTTAAAAATAAGGAAAATCTGGAAACTTAATATTTATAATAAAAAATTGTAATGAACATAATACTTTATCCAATATATTTGGTGAGAGGAGTATTTTTTTTTAATTGGTGGACTCTTTAAAGTATAAATGATGATGTTTTATCTCCATAAAAGTCAATATTTGTAACTATAATAGATTCATCACATTCTGATAATATAAACCTGATAAAAAGAGTATAATCTATCACTAAATAGAATCACGTTATAAGCTTAAGAAAAAGAATGGTCCTGGAAATTTACCCTTTGAAATTATTATTGTTCCATGATAATATGAGCTAAAATCTGTTACTTCTACAATCAGAAAAACAATTTAGAACTAAACTAAGGGGTGCTTTAATCTAAAGTGTAATTTGGCAAAGATATGCAATCAAATTTTGTCTAGAATGTTATGTACTACTATACTAAAACTAAAATGTGTTATAGATTGCATGGAATTACACTGCATTAATTCCAAACTCTCATTGAACGATCACAATTTGATTCATTTTCCCAGAATTAAACTATGTTTAGATTACCTAGCCTTTAGTTCATAAAAAAAAAAGTAAAAAAAAAAAANAAAAAAAAAAAGCATGAATTAAGTGACAAAGATTTTTTTTTCAGTTGCGGATGGTCTTAATGAAACGGTATATATCAAATGTACCCAGAACCATCTTAAATAACTAGGAAGTATTTTAAATGAATTATAAATATACCTAACCCAATAGGTGCCTTAGAACAACCAGGAAATAATTAATCTTTTTACTTAGATGTAAATAAAGATGAAGAACAGTATACTTAGATTACTAAACAGAAAAAACTTTAGAGTGATTGTTTTGTTTATCAGTTGTGTACGCAATAAAATGAATTCATCAAAACACTAGATTCAAGTTACTAGACACATTTTTCCTGTCTTATTATCATTGTTGTTTACAAATGCCTAGGCTCAAGGGGACTTAATTTTATGGGTTATTTTTTTTGGAACATTTCCCACCACCTGTTTAGGCCATAAATATATTTACAGTAATGGAAAGGTAATATTTTAAAGGAAATGTACCAATAGTTGTGTAGGGGGAAAGTAGAAAACGATTTAGGAAAAACACCTCCGGTACACTTGGCAAGGATTTGAACCCCGAATTTCCCATCACCGGCAAACCATACACGGTTGACATTTTTGGCTGTGTGCTATTGAGATTGAGGAGCGTGTTAGTCTCCAACCCAATAGTTTAAAATTAGGTTTGAATCCCAGCTGAGTACAATTAAGTTGTTTAGCATATTGTGATTTTTAATAGGACTATGTTCCATTTTTACAAGTTTATTTTCCATCAAAATTATAACTGGTACAACTCCCATTTACTATCACCCTCACCCCTACGACCTTAGATTTCTTTTGCTAGTAGAGTTTGTGCTAAAGGTACTATTAATGCACTTAAAATACAACTCTTGCTAGCCCCTTTTATTAAATAAAATATAGTGGACTGATAGAATTGAAATAATTTTGTAAAACTATATAGATAATGAGTTAACAAATCCACTATTGCATTAAATAAATTGTTAAATAAAAACTAGTTTACATCAATGGTGAGTGTATTTGGAAACGTTAGCCCTGGTGCCAAATATTAATAGAAAGCAATTTTAAAATCATGAAATATTCCTAACTCGAATAAAAAACAGTTGCGAGAGTAATATTTTATTATTATTTCCGCTGCAGCTCAATACCTTCAATATTACTATAATGTGTGTTATTTTTTATTTTATAGTTAAAAAAATCTATAAATTTCTTTGAACTACAAAATAAAAATAAGTACATAGTCCAGCAATATTTAATATATCCCAAAAAAATGTGACAAAGTGGTGTTTTATCACTTCTCAGACCTTCACTCCCACCCCAAGATACACATTTAATACCATGGCTATTAAAATCTTAATATAAGGGGTAGAGAGAGATGAAGGTTGTTTATAAGATCACCCCCACTAGCATGAAGATGAGAGGGGTGAAAACAAAGTAATAGCAGCCTGGTGCGCCAGTCCAAGATTCAAACCCCAATCCCCTCATTGCCAGTAGTTCTATTGCAAACCTGATTAATTAAACCATGTAACCATTGGTGCAGTTTATATAGCACCTAGATATTTACTCAATATACTTTAAAACAAACTCATACACAAATGTTTGAAAAATAATTTCATGAGCACCTAAAATTAAAACATTTTCCTCTAGACTTGTAGTTGACAACTCTAATCAATCATCCACTGCGACAGGCAGGGATGTAAAAAATGTTCTAGGCAAAAGTAGCATAGCATATTTTAATAACCAAGTGATCCATTACCAATAAAATAGAGGTCGACAAAAACACACACAAGTTAGCCCACTAATTTGCTATTTTAACAAGCAAATTTTAAAGCCTTGACATTTATCTGGCAGTTCTAAGAGTTAATTTATATGCTTTAATGTGTTTGCACAGTATGGAATCTGTTTTGCAGCTTTTACTTTTGATAAAGCATGTCAATTCTGACAGTTGTGAGATTATGGCTTTGTGTTAATATTGGCTACTCCAAATAAAACTTTTCTTATCTTCTGAAAGTGTCAAGATAGTCTGGTTTTATGTACATCACGTCAGTACTACAAACAATCTCCTCTGAACGATAAAATCAAAACCAATAGTCTCAATTTGTAGCAATGAAAAACAAATGACCTTGTAATTAAAATGTGAACAATCAATATAACAGCATAAGATAAGGAAGAATGTGTCTAGTGTAATGAAGTGCTGTATAGGGGACTTTGAATGTGAGAGAGACTAGGAAAGTGGAGGCCATGGGAGTGAAGTTTGTGAGGAGCATGTTAGCTGTCGTGAGGAGAAAAAGGAGAGGGAGGGCATTAAGTTAACTGGTGGGGGGAGAGGGAGTGCATGAGATATTAGAGGAAACAAGACTGAGACAGTATAGTCATTTAGTGAGGATGGAAAAGGAGAGAACAGCAATTAGAATGATTGAGATGAAGTATATAGGAAAAAGACCACAAGGGAACTCAGGAAAGAGATGGGAGGAGCAGAAAATATAAAGTGTGAAAGTGAGAAGAAAAGAATGGAAGTGATTATAGGGGGAAGAATGGCGGAAGGATAGAAGATGGAGGCATTTTACTAAACTGACCGAGCCATAGGCTGGTAACAGATGGTGATGATTGTGATGATTATGATGTTAATGATGTTGGTGATGAGGATGAGGATGATAATGACGATGACGGTGGTGGTGGTGGTTTTATCTCTCAACTTATCTTTAATTAAAATTATATGATTTAATGTATATGTGTGGAGGAGACTTATTCATCCATGATGGCCATGAACATGACAGACATTGTTTCCAATGATGTTATAAACACAGAGACAACAGTTCCGCGACACTACTGTGCTTATCTTAGAGTCACCTAACATGACTTAGACATTGTTTACAATGGTGCTATAAACACAGAGACAACAGTTCCGCAACACTACTGTGCTTATCTTAGAGTCACCTAACATGACTTAGACATTGTTTCCAATGGTGCTAAGTGCACCAATGTGACCACTACTAGTTTTTGATACTATCCGTTGGTAAATGGTAGTGTGCAGCTAGGCATGTAAGTTTCCAATCAATCAACCACCTGTATAGGAGTGAGACGAATCATTCTTTGACAATCTCATGTATTCTTTGTGAGGCAAATATTAGGTTTGTACAAATCATAGAAAGAATGTTCAGTATAATGTGTTTGATAAATTAAATAAAAATGATAATTTCAAATTAATAAAAAATTAAAATAGTAAATTAAATAATAATTTAAAAATAAATAACCATTATGTACACATATTCATGGCAAATAATATATATTAAACTTAGCTAGATAAATAAGATTTCAATAAATAAAGAACGAGGAGTTGTTTTATCGATTTTATTATAGTTTAGCAGGCTATACCCCGATTTTGGCAGGAAGAATAATATCAGGTAGTTATTAAAGTTACCAAAACATTTTTAATATATTCATACTTCAAGTCATGCTATCTGCAGCTGTTACCGTTGATAGATATTATTAATACCTATAAAATAACACTAATAATATTGTAAAATGTTTTCATGGCTGCAAAAGAGATATGTTTGAATTTTCTAAACTGTTCTTCCAATCAAAATCAGGAGATATATTTTCTTTTTTTATTAAAAAAAAGGGAATAATATTAAATTACATGCTTGTTCATATTTCAGCTTAGATGAGCAGACTTTATATAATATTTGAGCATATTATATATTTTCTTGAATTTAAGAAAAATAATATTACATAAAACTGCCCAGATACAAATAGGCTAAACAGGGGCGGAGATTTATGATTTACCCAATCCCTGCACTTAAAAATCTGGGGAATTGGGGGGAAAACCCCACCTACCAGAAGCAAGAAATTTTTTTAACTATATATACCTCAAACTATTTCAAAGGTTTTTTGAGTAGTAACTTTGCACTTGGGTTTAACATTTTTTTAAACTAGTCATTGATATTAAAAGTATCTAAAGCCTTGGTTCAAAGAAAATAGTTTCAAACATCCTCTAAAAACCATGTTTAACTACAACTTTTTATATAATATTTTTATTAATATTATTATTTAGCAATGCGTCTAACCACCCATTCAGGTTACACGCTTAAGCATTAATTATGCTAATGGGTTAGAAATAGGGAAGGTTGAATTTAGAGGAATTGAGTCCACATTTGTGTGGAGGGAAAGTGGAAAACAATTTAGGAAACCACCACCCCCCTAGTTCACCTGACCAAGATTCAAACCTCGATCTTTCTGCCCTCGGCAATCTAGCTCAACACGATCCTAATGCGTTAGCTAACTATGGCAAAACTTTTTCAAAAATAAATAATTCACTAACATTCAAACAAGCAGTTGGAAGCTTTATTTTAAAACATGCATTAAGTAAAAGGACAAAAGAATTTGACTGATATTGGTGTTTTAAATCATCTCTCTATGTCATTAATTTTAATTTTAGATTATGTCATAGTCCACAGTAACTTAAAAAGTTACACGAGGAAAAAACAATACAAAAGTACATATTTCAATATTAAAAATGTCTCCATTTAACTTTTCTTTACACTAGACAGAGCAAACGTATTTTGGTGCTTTGCACTAATTTTGATGAAGTTGTCTGCCAGAGCTTCTCTTTCTAAGGCAATTGCAGCTTCTTTGTGGACATGTAAAATAGCAGTATGGCTCAGCCTCTTTTGTGTCATCGCTGACCTCTAATATGTTTTAAGTCTACGTAGAGCAGAGAACGATTGTTAGGCAGTATATGAAGAAATGGGGATAGTTATAAGGATTTTTACTGGCTTCGTTAGCTCAGGAGCTATGTTCCTAATGGTGTCTTCTTTTAGAAACTCTACGTCTTTTAGGTGTGAGGTAAATACAGGCATTATAAACCAAGTGAAGCAGAGAAGTGTAGAGGAGAGAAGAGAAGATTAGGTCAATGTGTAGGAGGAGAGTTGCTGGATAGAAAGTATACAATGGAGAACCTTATGTTACAAACAGACCCTGCCAGCATCTGGAAATTGTTCATGATGATGATAATGATATGATGATGAAGAAGATGAAAGACCAAAATGTCAGAGCCCAGTTAGAATGATGTCACAGCATTTCAGTTGAAAATAGGCATTCTAAGTTATTTTATTTTAATACTTTGCTAATAAAAAAATCTTTGTGTCAGGACTATTGCGGCAGTGAGCAGTACTTCACTCTCTGATCCAGACATTCAGCGTAACCTTGCACCACACGATCGCCAGTGCGTACTTCCAGACAAACTGTACGAGGCAGTGGGACAGAGGGTCCGGTTCAAGCCCCGCCACGGGCCCAATAAGCACTACGCCGAGACGCTGGCTGCCCTCAGACTCCATGTCGTGCAAGACAACATCGAGATGTGTGATAATCTGGACGAGACCCACTACAGCAGCGTAGATGGGCCCAACTATTTTTTCGCCACAGAAAGCACTAGCAAGTATGGTGAGTAATCACACTATTTTTACTAATCCTCTAGTTGCCGCCAATGGGACAAAAGTGTCGGTCTCCTTTGGTTTGGCTTGATGCTGAGAAGGAGGTTGAGGTTCAAATCATAGACAGATGTAGTGAAGCTTGTTTACTTAAATTGTTTCCCAATCTCCATCTATATAAATGCATGCACACTTCCTTTAGATATTATGTTCATCCATATATAGCTCAGCAATGTAAATAGGAGGGGTGTTTGGAACGTAATGGCCAAATGAGCATGGCAGCTGTGTTACAGGCACGGTCATTTTGGTGCATGCAAAGATCATTAATATTTTTCATTACAAAGCAGATCTCTGTGATTGTTTATGGTTCTGTATGAGTGCTTTAAAATTAACCATATATCAATAATCCCACTAATTGTGGAGTTGGTGCCATGATAAGATTTCTTTGTGCATAAAAACACAAGTGCAGTGAAAATTCACTGTCAGCATTGTCAAATTTATGGCTCTTCTGTAGTGAGCAATTGTAAAGTTAAAAATGGTGCTATGCATTTAAAAATTGCCCAACAAAACGACAAGGAATGGAGCTGGCACCTTTCTGTTGTTTCCTCACACTTGCTTGAACAGGTGGGCAAGAAGACCTGTGAAAACAGACGCTTCATGGTTTCTTAACACTCATCAGATTTCACAGACTATTTTGTATGAGATCCTTACTGAAAAGCTTCATCTGTGTGAAATTTGTACTTGACGGGTGACAAATGTTTACGAACATTCACCAGAAGCAAGGAATGACATCAGCCTTGACATTCCTTGAATGCTGCACGATTGATGGTGACACATTTCTTGACCACATCGTGACTGGAGATGAAACCTGGATTTCACACATTAATGTCGAAACAAAGCAGCTGTCCATGCAATGGATGCACTCAGGCTCACCAAAACCCAAGAAATTCAAGCAAACTTTTTAATTGGAAAGGTGATGGCAATTGTGTTCTGGGATCGGAAGGGAGTGCTGTTTCTTGAATATATGTAGCCCAGAATGACAATTATTAATGAAGTTTATTGACATATATTGAAAAAAAAATACTGAGGAGGGTAATTCAAAACAAAAGGTGTGGTAGGTTGTCGTCTGGCGTTGTCCTCCTTCATGACAACACCTGATCACACCACAGCTTGCACCGTTAGTCTCCTTAAACACTCTAGTTGGGAGGTGTTCAATCATCCATCCTACAGCCTGGACTTAGCGCCAAGTGAATAACATTTGTTCTTGCACTCAAAAGAAATTCCTTGGCCCACGATGCTTCAGGGAAGACAACAATCTCAAAAAGGTGATCTGGGACTGGTTGAACTTACATGAGGCTAGCTTCTAAGACAAGGGTATACAGAAGCTAGTGACATAATGTCTGAATTCCTTCGGTGACTTTGTGGGAAAATAGACTAGGTTCATGCATTCATTTTGGCAGTATTAATAATTTGAAAAAATTTATTTTGGTTTTTAAAAGTCAATCAGCCCTTACTTTCCTTGTGTGTGAATAGCCTAGAGGGGTAATACAATGCAGATCAAAGGTAAGGGGCCAGATTAATGAAAGGGGAGAGGAAGGAGAATATCAGCCTTATAATATGAGTGGTGGCTCTTGGTGGATTAAACTATTTAACGTAAAGAAACAAAATTAGCATTACTTTTTAGAAACTGCCCCACCATTCATCTGAAAAGAGAATGGATTAGTAAGTCAGAACTGAACTAAAGTTTCCTGTCAGAGTCAAGCACATTATATATGGAGTTAAACCAGCCAATTGTATGCATTCAATCATCATCATCATCATCATCATCATCATGTTTCCAGCCTGTGGCTAGGTCAGTTTAGTATAATGGCTCCATCTTTTTCCATCCTTCCACCATCCTTCCTCCCTTAAATGCTTCCATTCTCACTTGCGCACTTTCTGTTATTTGGTCCTCCCATATTTTTCCTACATTTTCTTTGGCATTCTCTTTACATGCCCATACCATCTGTCTTGCTTCCTCTTACAACTCATATACTCCTTGTAAACCCACTCTTTCCCAGATTACTTCATTTCATAACCACTTTTCTCCTCTTGACAGCTAACATGCTACTCACAACTTTCATTCACAAGGCCTCCACTTTCCTAGTCTCTCTTACATTTAATGTCCATATTTTTGCTACATATGTGACAATGGGTACAAAGTCCGCCTTGTACAACACTTCCTTACACTTCTCTTCTCCATATCAGGTCTCTTACACACCTATAGAACAACTCTCCATAACAGGTCTCTTACACACCTATAGAACAACTCTCCCTACTGTTCTCTTCTTATTAGACCCTTGCCTCGATCACGCTTCTGAGATATTTTATGTTCTGTCTTTTCTCAGGCCTACTTTAACTAACATTATATCTTAACTAGGTTTTATCCTATTCCTTTTCATTACCATCACTTCACACTTTGCCATACTAGATTTCACTCCATACTCTTTCACTTCCTCATTCCATTCCTGTACTTCCTCTTCTTTATCCCATCATGTCATCAAGTCATCAGCAAACATATGGCTTTCATTCTTTCCTCCGCTAATCACATGTTCCATGGTTAGAAGGTCCACGTGACTATGAAGTTTGAGAACCACAGATATAGGATGTATTTTGTATGGTTAATTTTCATAGTTCCACCATTCTCTCCTGTTTAATTTAGCATTTTAAATAATGATTTGGAACTAAGATAGTACCAGAAAAAAAATGGTTAGTTTATTTCTAGTTGTTGGCAAGTAGGGTTAAGGGACCATTCATCACCAAAAATTTGAACATGGTATATTTAGAAAAAATAAGAAAAGCAAACCTAGATAAGCAGCAGTGTTTGGAATAGTTTTATAAGAAGTAAAATACTAAACAAACCAAAATAAAAGTTTATTCCAAAGGAATTATAGTAAGACAAAGTTTTCTGAGAAAATTTTGTTTTTCAGTAGTGTTTTGATATATAAAGAAAGTACAAGAAATAGTGGTGGAAGCACGTAGAAGTTATGTGTAATATTTTCTTAATTTAAAGACAGAGATTAACTATTTTAACGCAAGTGAATATATGGTAATTTGTTGTACAAATATCTATGAAGTTTATCTTTTTAAACTCGCCCGTGAACTAAACGAAAGGGGTAGCAATAATTACTTTTCTTTAAAAGAAAAGGGCAAAGTAGGGTGGAAAATTCAGAAGGGTACATGTATTTAAACTTTGATCTTTATTTTATAGGCTATGTGAAACTGCGGTGTGACGCAAGCACAATCTCCAATAAAAGACGCAATACATATGAGGAAATAGAAGATGCCGAGGAGCCCAATACCATCTACTCAGAGCCAAGTAATGTTGAAAACTATGTTGAGAGTTTTTCAAATGACATTATCATGCCAGAGCAGTCCACCCCACCTGGCATTGCCATGATGCAGGAGCTACAAGAACATATTATTAACAATGGGAATAAACCAACGTTTTTGGAGAGTCCTTCCATCGGTGTACCAGATGGTGGCATTATCACACCCAAAAAGAAGATGTTTGGTCCAAGTAGTCCAGAAAGGGTGTTTGGGTTGAAGATGACCGAGACGGAGCGGAAGCTAAGCGGGACCTTACAAAGCCCACCGTTGGCAGTGAAACCAGGATGGGGTGGACACAATATCAAGTTACCAATTAGCAGGTCCATACAAAGACCTGATTCTGAGTCAAACAATGAACAGAAGCGGAGAAGCGGTAGTTCTGGCTACAAGTCAGGGAGCCTCCCCAACAGCCGAGGTAGCGAGTCCTCAGACTATGGCTACACGACCATTGCTACTCTTAGAACACCGAGGAAGCTGAAAGAGTGTCAACTAGGGAGGATTCCAGCCAATTCCTCTGAGATACCTAATGAGTGTTTTGACAAGGTAATGGTGAAAGTCCTCGACAACAATAATTCAAGAAAAGAACTGTTTGAAACACGATATTACCTAGACTCAGATACCTTCATGTGTCATTTTGTTGATCTGTTCTCGGACAGGCTGGCTCATCTGTTAGGCTTTGATGACGAGAGTGTTGAGCTTGCAACAAAGTCAGGGGCAAAAATTTACTGTAATAAGTTCAATAAAATCAGAAATTTCACATTGAAAGATTGCTATGAAGTAATTCCTGCAATAAAGTGTTTATCGTGGCCAAAAGATGCCAACGAGTGGATTCGTCGTTCCAGGAAGAGCAAAGTATCCCAGCAGGAAATGATAAAGTTCAAATGGCCAACCAAACGTATGGTGGAGAAGGTGCAGACTATGGGATGTCATGTTCTGCCAGTTGGTTATATACCCGCAAGGGGTGACAACCGGAACCGACTTATCGAGTGGCAACTCTCCTTCCCAGAGGTGGAATGGTTCCTGGAAACTTGCCTCTCCCACTCACAGATCCGATGCTATCTGTTTGTCATGGCACTTTATAAGAGCTTCCTTGAATCCTTTGATCCAGAACTTGGACTACAGCCATCTCACATTCGGACACTGTTATTTTGGCAATGTGAGAAGCATTATAATGATTGGCCAGAAGAAAGACTTGGCGAGACTCTGAAGATGTTTGTGAACATTATTTACAGTGCACTCCAGAAGAAACAGATTGACAACTACTTTATCCGAAGCCAAAACCTCCTCGAAAGTGTCCCTTCCCCAAGCATTCTCAAGGTGCAAGAGAAGATATTTCGAATCAGAGAGAATCTTGTCATGCACATGCTTATATCAGTCAGGAATTTAAGTTACTTGAACGACGAAGGGAATGAAATAGACAATTTCTATCCAGTGTTAGACTACCAAAGGCTCTATGATATCCTTACCACTAAAGAACTTTTGACTTTGGCTAATCCCCTTCTGGCGAGGACAGGAAATTCCACTCCCAACCAGGAAGATTCAGGAGCAAAGCTCATCAGTTTGGATCCAGAGAAAGAGGATGAGGTGATGAACTTGTGGACAGGGGTGAAAGTAGCCAACCCCCACCAGCAGTTTGCCGAGAAGGTGAGCAGACAGATTGAGGCAGAGAGTGTAGCCAACAAAATCAGCGCTAAGATGGCAAACTCTAAGTCAACCGAGTCCATCAATGTTAAGGTGAGAGGTATAATGCCAATAGTAAAACTGAATTGGTTTTCATATTAGTTTTATAAACCAAGCCATCTCAGCTTTGTATACTCAAAAGTAATTAAAGTGATATGTATATTATTATTATTGGTAAAATAAAATATTATAAAATACAATGTTACATCGCAAAGTAGGTTTGCCTGGAAAGTAAATGTTTAGAATTTTTTTTAAAAAGCAATATGAAGAAAGAGAAAACAAATTATAGTTATAATTGTATATATTAAACTATGACTAAGCCTTTAGTAACTCAATAATATCAATTAAAAAATATGTGTGCATATAATATTCAAATAAAATCAATATATTTTGTGAAAACAACATAGCATCATGTTTTAAAGCTCACCTATTCATGTGATTAAGCTATCCGTTTTATTTATCTATTAAATTTAGTTTTTTTTAATATGAGTACTTACACAATCAGTTGGTCCATAAAGTGCACATTAAATTGAATGTATGCAAATGCATGTGTATGATGTGTTAGCCATGTTGATGCAAGTACATAATTCAGGTTGAAGGGACACTTGTAAAGTATTGCTCATGTCTAATCAAAGCAACTATTATAACTAATTCTTAATGTTTATGCAGATTCACATCAATAAAGGAGCTGACCCGCTTAGAAGAAAACTTCTATTGGAAATGTTCATTCCTCACTTCATCGAGATGGCAAAAAAAAGTAATCAATTTCGGGCTGCCAAACAAGCCCAAATGTACCTGCAACATGCAAGTAGGTTGGCAACCCTTCTTGGAGAAGATGCAGGTGAAGAAATTGTATCGAAAAAGTATCTGAAAACGATTAAGCATCTACAAGAAGCATCAAAGGGGTCCGTTTTTGTGTCATCTTCATCTGGATTCAGAAACCCGACACACAACTTCTTACCCCCACAGAAAGACAATAGAAAAATCACACCCATTTCTGTCCGCACACCATTCCCCCTTCCCAAAAACACAGTTGTCCATCCAGAAATCAAAAAGCCTCCCATGATCATTACAGAGGCTCATGTTCACAACCAAAGCCATTCCTCAGGAAATGTTCCTCGGAACAGGTATAAAATTAATGTGCCCAGCCCCAAAGTGAAGTTGGAGGATGATTATGAAGAAATTGTTGTAGATGAAGAAATTGTTGATTCCAAGTTATAGATTAGAAAAAAGGACTTTTTTATCAGGAAGTTTTGAGCTTGGAAACTTCATATATTCTCATGGATTACTTTTCCTTTTGTTTTGGTGAAGTGCACAAGGTTGGGGATTTAGGTGATCCATCTAATTTTTATAGCCAAAAAAACAAAGGGTTAAAGGAAATAAAACATACACTTAAAACACTTTTGTTTTGATATGCTATTAACACTAATGATATGAGGTTTGCAAACAAATAGTTAAATATGAACTATTTCCCCAAATGAATTGGTGAAACTTGTTCAGTACTTGGGTGAACTACAAAGTAATTTGAAACTACACAAAATTATTCGACTGGTCTCGAACAAAAGAACTAAACTAAGAAAGACTTGTGCAGGAGATAAATAATCTGGTAGAGAAGTATGGACCGCATCGACACTATGAAGCCCACAAATACAAAATAGAATAGTAGATATGATTGATTTATGGTTGTCAAGTCCTCTATTATTTCTTCTGCCTGGTCTGATACAAAATAATTAATGTGTTATTAAATATTGTAAATAATATTTTAATCAGTTGACCATGATTTTTTCAAGTACTTAAATATGTTCATGGTCATTATTTATGAGTAGATGACTATACTAAGAGGAAGTAAAACAACTTCTAGTGTAAATTAGTAATATTAATCGGCAAACTTTAACTTTTCCTAAATGGCAGGCCTATAAACTATAACTTACGATGCAAGGGAAACTAATTATTACAAGCTACAAATAAGCTAAATTATCTGCTCATTTCCATGGATTGTTGAATTTAAATAATTACCCAAAGGTAATGGTTCATCCTATTTATAGTAAAATTATCCTGGTAGTTATCATAACATGGTGGATAATATTACCATCAATTATTTACTAACAAAAACATAAGTTACAGGTACTGAATTTAATATTATTTAAGTGAAATGTAAAGAATAACTCAAGTTTCTGTGATTATAGTAATAGATAAAGAAACTTTTACCTCTTCAATGAAGAAATGTGTTTAAGTATTTTGAGAGAATATATGTTTGATAAAAATTGCATGATTTATGGACTACATACCGAAAAACTTCAACAATAATTGTGTGTGTTTGTGATGTGTGAAAAAAACTTATTTAAAAAAAATCTCAATTTATTTTATAGAACTGTGACATCAAGACGTTATCGAAGTAAGGTGTAGTGTATCTTGTAATGTAATTTTTAAAAACTGTTTGGCAGTTAAATTACACCAGACCATGGTTTTAAAAGTTGACTGTGCTCTTAAATACTCTATAGTTTTGTTTGCTAAAGATAAGTTTGAAAAAAAAATTGTTTCAAAAAAATAATATAATAGGAGTTTATATACATAATATACTTTTGAGGAATTTACAATATTTTTGATTGCAGAGTATTTAATTGATATGAGAGAGAAAAATATTCAAAATAAAAATAACATCTAATTATTTTTGCAAATTTTAAGAGTTTTAAGAAAACAACTCGGTGTATGGATCTTGTTGAAGCGAAGGGTGTATGCAAGGATAGGGAAGTAGGAAGGAAGTTTTGAACTATATGTACAGTTTCTTGCCTACCCCATATGGGAATGGCATGATTATGTAAGTATGTCTAAAGTATGCACAACTTTTTAGGTGTAAAGCTTATTATTTTAAACTTGGAATAGAGAATAGGAGATACAAAGTTGATTTAGAAAAATAAATGAACAGCAAACAATGAATATCTGTGATATATTTTTGTAGATTTGTTTTAATTATATTATATGTTGTGAATATTTATATTTTAAAATTAATGTACTGAAACAGTTATAAGCTTCTATTCGCTTAGCAAATTAACTGTTTATTATTTACTTAATAAAGATTTTTTTAATAATATAATAGTTATTTTTCTTTATTTTTTAAGCTCGTTGCTACATTTTTAAATACTATTTTTAGATTAACTTTAGAAAGTAGAATTATTTGTTCCCAAAACTTTGCATTTGTTTAGTGGATTTTGAAACAATTGTATTATGCACCCCTTTTGCTACAAATCTACTCAGAGGTAAAACATACACCTGACTAGTTATTTGTTCAATTTAATAGAAATATATATTAACTAAAAACTTAATCCACTTTTTTTCAAAACTGTATCCTCATTTTACCTTTAAATTTTTAATCCAAATCTAAAGCTTGTATGAAATGCATGAAAGGTTGACCTCACCACATTCGTATGATTTTCTTTAATCTTTATTTTAATTTTGTAAACCTTAATTCTTTAGTTTATATATAACAGTGGTTACCAACCCTTTTCAGCCCCCCTTGGTAGATAATCAAATTCCTACGCCCCCCTTCAATTATTGTTTCGGAGGATTATTAAAAAAAATCTCAAAACGGTTTTGTTTTATAGTCAATCCTATAATTCATACAAACAACAAACCAACAAATAACTGAAGATTATCGTGATGGTTGACATTCTTGTTTTCAACAGTTCTCGAATATTGGGTTTGATGTTTACCAGTGCACATCGCATATCACTTTCCACTTACTTTTGGCTGATCACCTAACAGATTAATATTACAACTGGTAGGCAGTGTCACCATTACCACAATAAAAATATTGCTTACTTTGAAAAAGGGATTGAAATAAAAAGTTTTCAAATTCTTAGTTGATGTTGACATTATTTCCTAATAATTCTATGCCAACTCCCCCTACCCCCATTCACCTGGAAGTGTTCCACACGCCCCTAGGTTGGAAACCACTGATCTAGAAAATTGTAGCTAAATGATAACAGTTTTTGTTATAATGTGAATTGACATTCAGGTCATGGTAAAATGATATTCTGGTGTCAGGTTGTTAGGTGTGTCTAAATTATGTTGGGCTAAGCCCATAGTATGTATCTTAATGACTCCAAGAAATTCATTCAAAATTTTGAAGGAAAAAAAAATTAAATATTTATTAATAGATACTTAAATTAAGGAAATTGTTTAAAAAAAACTCATTCATAATAGACTTTACTCTTGTTTCAAAAATGAACAAATTGAAGTCCAGGCATGTACATAATAAACTCTTCTATACTGAGAATTTACATAAAGATTAAATATTATTACACACTTAAGTGACCGAATGGTCTTTAAGGCGTCCCTCTCATGTTTGAATGGCCTGTTGATGATGGGGAGATAAGGTGGTTTGAATCTCTGTCAGGTACACTGAGGGTGTTTTTCCTAAATGGTTTCCCACTCTCCTTCCATCCAAATGCAGGTAGATTTCCTCTAGAATAATTCCTTCCTCATCTTTACCCCATTAGATTCAACTATCATATATCGCATATAGCCTGAACAGGTAGTAAGACGCAGGATTGAAAAAAAAATAATTTTAATCACAGATAAAAGATATCATTGTCAATCAAATGTATTAGAATGTGAAAGAAACATATGCTGACACGTCTTCACACTTGTAGATAGCACTTAGATAATGAGAGTTTGATTCAAGTTCACCAATGCCACAAACATTTATTTGTTAATAGTTGGTCAATCAATACAGATTAGAAAATATATATCTAATGAGGTACACGTTAAAATAGAGGAAAATCAACCTATTGCTATTATTAATACAATTGCTTTTGTTACAAAAACTAAATAATCTTTTATGGATGTTTTTCATTAGAGATGGGTCTGATCCACTTTATCTCAAATTAGATATATTTTAACTTAGAATATCAAATTTGGATAATAGAAAGCCTAATCAGAGTTAGTTAGAGATTAACTTCCCCACACCAGTAAGCTTGTGTTCTCTTAAATTATTATAGTGTTTACATTAATTCTTTAGTTGCTACAGAAAATATAAACTGTATCTAAATGCTAGATGAACATGGATTCAACTGGGTCCAATGGTCTAGAGCAGGGATTCCCAACGTGGGCTGTAGCGTCCCCCTGGGGGGTGTTACGGCCTTTCAGGGGGCGTAAGTGTAACTACAAACTTTAGGGGGGGTTGGGCTTATTGATATTTGTCAGTCTAATCATGTCGCATTAGACTCTAATGAGACAGTTAAAACATTTAAGATTTAATACACAAATAATAAATTTTTAAACTGTTTTATCCTCAGAATGTATTTAATAGTCTCAATTCATGGAAATAACACTATAAAGTATATATAATGTGTGTTCTTCAGTAACAGAGTGTCAGATCAAGGAATGGGTGCACCCTGGCCCTAGTTAATGTTGAGATGCAGTCTTGAGGGAAGTTAGAACCAATCGTGAGAGAGTGTTTGGTGAATTGGGGGGAGGGGGCACTCCTTCAACGGATTAGTGATGTGTGGAAAGCAGAGAGTTATTTGTTGGTTTTCTTTAGAATTACACACACTCGCTAATCCTTTCTGTTATATTTAAATGAACTTATTTAGTGAAACAATGCCAGTAAACTGAAAGAGTTTATTGTGAAGTGACACAGAGTATTCTATTGATTCATGATGTGTGGAGTTAATTAGTTTTGTTAATGTTTTTAGGATTTGTGAAATAACTATGTGTTTCTTGCGTGTATTTTATACATTTATCGATATATCTGGAACCTCAAAGGTAAGTGCACAGCTAATAAAGTTTATTAGGGGTGTGCGAGCTTCAAATTGGCTTTAAAAAAATCAAATTCAACTTCGTTTTGAAAAAAATTCCAGCTTTTCCACTAAAAATATTGACAGAAAGATACTTGTTGTTGATAGGATGCTTAGTCATAGAGTTATTGCACTTCAAAGATTACCTATAGATAGAGCCCCATAAAAATGATGAGACGCGACAAAGCAAAAAGTGTCATACAAAGATGGAATCAAGCACTTTTTCCTTTGATAGTTTTTAGATATGATTTACAATGTTTTGAAAAGCGAAATAAAACGAAATTGTCTTGTTACACGAGATCCTACTATAAAACAAAATAACACCGCTTTTAAAATTTTTTTTTTAATAATCACGAAATTAAGAAGAAATTAATCAGAAATTTTGGCCATGCTGTAATTTGATTAGTATTTTGCTGTAGTGTAAGCTAACTTTAGGCTACAAAATTGTGAAATATGCAGACAAACTTGACAAAGAATTTTAAAGCAAATATATAAAGTTTCAATAATAAATTTTAATTGTATATACATTGTCTTAATATGTAAATAATACTTAAAAACCTCAGATAACATGTAATTTAGAATAAACACGAAATAACACCGAAAAGTGAGATTTAAAAAATGAAATTTAACTGATGCAGTGAATTGCATACTAGTGAGAAATCAAAACTATTTGGATATATTTAGTCGCGGTGACCTAAGACTATCACTATCCAAGTATGCTCCAGATATTCTGAAGTTAGCCAAAAGTCACACTAGTATTTTATAGTTAATCTCAATTTATTTACTTTTCTATAACTATGTATTTATATTAATAAATCAAAATAAAAATTAAATGTGTAATCTAAGTGCAATAAAATGACATGATAAAAACAATCATTAATAATCAATGAAAATATCTATTATGCATTACTTATATTTTAAGGGAAGAAAAGGAAGCCTTGGCATATATACTTAATCTAAGGGGGGCGTTAAGAATAAAAAGATTTTGCAAAGGGGCATTGAGTCCAAAAAGGTTGGGTAACACTGGTCTAAGTCTAGTGGTATAAGGCATCCCTCTCACAATAGACTGGACTGCCATGATGGAGCATTTCAAGGATCAAATCCCAGTCCGCTGTATTGAGGGTGTTTTTTATTGTATGCTTTCTCCACACAAATGCAAGTATATTTTATGTAAATTCTCCCTTCCTCATTTCTTTTGGATTGGTATAATTAACCTAATGCATTTTATCTGAATTTTGTGACCATAATAAGAGATCTTTAGAAATGCCATTTTAAAATTTAACCAAAAAACTAAAATGTGAATTGTTTGAATCCTGAAAATCTAGGATATCCTCAAGGATTCAAAGGACCTATCACTATTTTATATGTTCAAACAATTTCTTTAATCCATGAGGTGGAATCTCAATAAAATTCAATGTCATACTCCTGTCTTTTAAATTATAGCATGTCACCGAGTTAATATCGACACCAAGCCATATCAGTGGGTTGCAGACTATAGGCCATACTTATGGTCTAACCTAGGACGTAAAAGAATCTCAGAACATAAAAATAACAAGCAATCAAATGGGAAATTGGCTGACGTCAGAATATCGAATATATATATGAGCCTAAATATCAGGCTCCTCTAAAAAAATTTCCCTGTAACGAGATCGGGATTCAAAGCCCAGCCAGATGAGCTGAGGGGGTTTTCCCCACCCTTCCTCTACAAACAATGCAGTTACATTTCCTCTAAATTAATCCTTCCTCATTCCAACTCCGGTAGTGTAATTAATATGTGTAGCTCAAAGAGGTAGTAAGATACATTGGAGAGGGTAAAAAATAATTACATGAGAGTGAACAATATGAACGCTGTAAAACAAATCAAGGTGAAGATAAGAAAGAGATATTCATATTGACAGGAAATATAACTTAAAGATAGTGAGATGATAAATGGCTACTGTGTTTGGAGTAGGGATGGGAAAACCTACGGCTTCAAACATACTTTGTATAATCTACAAAGCTTTTATAAAAAATAATATATTATTATCAAAAACTTAAACATATTTAATACTGTAATGTTGTGAGCAATAGATCAAATGAAAGAAGTAAAATAAGTAGATTAGAATAAGGCTTGTTATTAAGTGGTCAATATATATATATATTTATATATATATATATATATTTATATATATATATAT